>SNQJ01S0112445.1:28605-48124 GCA_010110895.2 Picea sitchensis
CACTACCCAATACCACTCACCTCACTCTGCCACTGTACCCTACTTCTACCTGCCATATGTCCCATCCTACATACCCGTAACCCAATCAAATCACTCCCTGTGATCGTTAACCACCCTGTCATCACCCCGCTCCATAAAAGAAACCTCCATTATGTTGTAAAACCCCGTTTCATCAATCTGTAACACCATTTTCCGATATAGACATTGTGGACACTGCGCCAAAAAAAGTTGTCAAGCCAACTGCCATAACTGCTCACCATCAACAAGTGCATTTTCCCTAAGTAATCACAGTTCCCCATTGATTTACTTTAATCTTTGTCAATCATGGCCCCCAAGTCCAAGTTCGTCGATACATCCGAGAACCTAATCCTCCCTCCTCCTGTCAACTTGGACCACATCCCCCTGGCTGATAAGAATTACAAAATCACAGAGCCGAGGTGTGAATTCTACTTCCTTGAATTGCATTCTTGTCTAAAAGACATATTTCTGGACTAGAGCGATGAAATTGGACTTTGGGAGTCCAAATTACCTCTGTATATGTTCCCTCAGAGCCACCATTTCCCTAATTTCACCCTCAAATGCCAAGCTCGTTATTCGCCCGGCCAAAGGGCCATTATTTCTTCCTCTGGTGAAACCATGTTCACAATTACCTCTGAATCCATTTACCACATGTTGCAGATCCCAAGAAGTGACTTTGTGATACCTTTTCCATTGAAGCCCTAAACGACTTGTACTAGAAACTAACCTTTCCCCAAAGAGTCCATATTTTCAATATTTTTCTGCCAGAAGACGCCCAATTGCCCAAGAAAAATCCCCCTTATTCATCCTCCATATTCACTGTCAAAGCCAACCAGATCATTTCCATAGTTTTATACTTTTTAGGTTATTTCTCAGATGAATGGGTAGATGATCCCATTCTAGGTTTTCTATCTATACTTTCAACAGAAGAAAGAGCCACAATTAAATTCAATTTCAACCAATTTTTGGCTGCTAACATTCATGATCAGCTTTTTAGGTTCCCAACTGAAATAATGTTCAAATATTCCTCAGTCCTTGTGTATATGTTCTTATTTTTCCAGTCAGACAAGTTTCCATGTGCATTTCAGAAATTAAACCAGGAAGGAAACCCACATTCAATGACCTCATGGACCTCATTAGTGAGGAAAAATTCAACATAATATAGCTTCAAGGACCTCATAGACCATTTTTATCACCCAGTGGTTTGCATGTTGAACAACAACACATGTCCAAGGATCAATGAAGAAATTCATAGAATCCTTCACCTCTCTAATCTAGCTCAGATAGGGGATTGGTATTTATACCAAAACCACACAGAGATAAGAGTTTATGGATGTGAGTTGCCACCTTACAGATTGCCCAAATACCTTCCTGTGAGGTTATTTGCACTAGAATACATAATACAGATGGTGAATTCAAATGACATCCACTTTATTGAAGTAAATAAGAAACAACAACTCATAATCAAGACTCAAATTGGCCCTTTCATTTGCAATAGCAGATCAGCAAGAGAAGAAACATATAACCTCTTGAAACATATGAGGTTTACTTAGAGTTCCACTTCGTCTTATAACCCATTTTGTGTCATCTCAGAGCTCAAAGTCAAACAAAGGAGTACTCCTTATGGTCACATACAAAAGCCAGAAGTGGAGAAGTATATAATCCAAACAGAATGTTAAGAAACCACATTGCTAGAAACAGAGGAACAACCTACCCCTGTCACTGCTTCACATACCAACAAAACTCAAAAGAAAACAAATAAGAGATAAATAAATGAGGTTTATCCTTCAGTCAAAGAGGTATCAACCGAGGACTTCCAAGTTTATAGAAAGAGGACCAAGACCAGTCATGCACCAGACTTGCTCAAGGAAGGATAAATGCAGTCTGCCATAGTCATGGAGGGACCCCACTCTTCATCCTTCTTAGACAGTCAGTTCATAGTGTCTATATCATCACCAACATCTCAAAGACAAAAAAAAACTACTCTAATATTTGAATCATCTCATGAGCAAAGAGAGTCAAATATTTTTGACAAGTACAAACAGATCAAGCAAAGAAATGATCTCCTCAACAACAACACTTATGCTCAGTTCTGGAAGAGACCTCCATTTCTCAACACAGGTTGTTTTCATCATTTGACATAGAGAGAGGAAGAATGAAAATGGCATTCTTGCAAGCACAAGTTCCTCATCCTAAAACAGTTGCATACTACAAGATGATTGCCTTTGAGTTTGATGTAAAGGATGTCCATCCAGTGGACCTGATGGATATGCATATGTAGATAGGAGAGACGATATTCTCTACCTTTACAAACACCTCAATGACTAATTCAAAGTTGCAGATGTCCCTGAACAACATTTAGTCCCAATTGAAGCTGGAGAAAATTTCTTCTTTGGCCAAAGAAAACAAAATCAAATCACTAGAAGAATTGGTGCTGAAGATTGGGTATGACCCAACAAATGTCAAGTTAGCAGAAGAGTTATTGAAAAAGAATAATGTTGATATAGCATCTCTGAGACAGAATCGGAAACTTCCAGCTACAAAATATTCACAAGCCAAAGAAGTGGTTGAGACTGAAGGACACAAAGAAGAAATGTTGAATCTTATCATGGAACAAAATGCATAGATAAGAGAAATGGAAGCATAAATGGATAAACTGATAAAGGAAAAGAAACAGAATGTGTTGATGGCCATGATCCCACTGGAGGCAGTCCCTCTGATAGGAATTAGAATAACAGAATCATCTACATTAGAAGAAATTCCATCAACAATTCCAGTACAAATTTCAAATGCATCTAACAAACTTGTAAAATCCATGGAGGACATGTCTATCCAAGGGGAAGAGATCAAGAAACTACACAAAGAGGTAAATAATCTGCAGGAGTTGAAGTCAATTTTCCAAGACAGTCACCAGGAAGAGATGCATAAGTCTAAAAGGCTTAGTCAACAATTAAAACAACTGCAGAAAGAGACTGTCACGGAAAAAACCTTAGCCCAAGCTAAGGAAAATATTTGGGTAGATATCAACAAGTCAATGTTAGAAATATGGCCATCCATACAGATCATATTTGAACAACATGAGTTAGTACAGAAGGCCAAAGGATAAATTGATATCATCAAGTAAGATTTGGGAGAAAGACCGATAGAGGCCAATGAACTTATCAGATTTCCAAAATCCAAAAACAAGCAGGAGTTAGAAGAAATAGAAATTGAGGACATAATAGATGCCATCCTTGATATCAAGAAGGTACTAACCAAAAATGGATTGATGTTGCAACTAGAAGAAAAGTCCCAAGTGATGGACATAGGGGTGCAGATAATTTTCAGTAAGTTTGAAGTGCTACATAAGAAAGGTCTTCCTAGATTATTAGTACTCAATGACAAGTTGATCACTCTATCTGATTGCAAACAAAAAATTAGTACAGTGGCAAAGGACAGCTCAAAGTTTATAGGGATACATGGAAGCATTACTGGTAAAGATTTCCTAGAGATACTACAGTTGGACTTGAATATTCAACATCAGATTAAACATATCTTCATCACCAAGCCTATTTTTTCTAAGTATAATGAAATGGATGAGATATACAGGAAATTACTAAAGATTTCCATCCCAGGTAAAAAGAGGTGGGAAGACGTATGTGCACTACTTGAGTAGAGACATTTTTGGTGTTCTAGTCAGCATGGAGCAACTAGCCAAAGTCAAAGAGATGAGTCACCAACCACTTCCACCAAATCAACACAAAGGATCCGAGCAAATCAACAAATCCCTATATTTTGTATTTTAGAGATCTAGTTAGTTAGATATTCCTCCACAATATCCTAGTCATTTATGAGAGGATCTGATGTAAATAATTTTATAAATACTTCTCTCTTTGAATTATTGAAGGTTGATTTTTGCACCCAGGAGCTATTGTGTAATTTTTAAAGGATTGACCAGTAATAAAAGAGGTGTATTCACATGATTCTGTCAGATTTTTGGTGATGTCTTTCTGTCTTTGTCAATTTTTTTCTCATTCTCTGTAATCATTTCATGTATTTCAAATTCTAATCATTAAAAGAAAGTCAAAAGAAAAGAACTTATTTCATATACTCTGTATTTGGTTTTTTAATGATCTGTATGTTTTCATCTGAAACTGAGTGAAGGAATTCTTAACTGCTCCTCTTCTTAGTGGAATTTTCCCTCTTATCCCTCTTATTCATTTCATTTAATCTGAATAGATCCAACAGTCTTACTACCCTTCCCTGTGGAGACAACCTTATAAAAATATGATCCTCATTGTTAAGTACATACCCCATAGCCCAATGGAAAATTAAGCATTCTTTCAGCCAATTATTTCAAACAAACAAACAAAATTTGAACTGTCATAACTAGCCTAACATTCAAAACTCAAACAAATCTAAATCTGACAGAGATATCCCTCTCTGAAGCTGGCAGGGCTAGATCCCAACTTCCAAAGTGGTTTGGTAGTTACCTCTGTCAATTTCTTCTACAACCTCTGGAAATTACAGAGTGATAACACATGCAACACTGATAATATCCTCATAGATAATCATATTGACATGGAACATGGAATGAAATCCCACTTTGATATTCTTTTAATATCCTCATAGATAATGATACTTTGTCAAACTATCAATATGATTGTAAGAAAACTAACTTATTTCATCCAAATTTTCATCTATAATAAATCATAACATCACACACATACATCATTGGTAATATCCTCATAGAATCATGCACCTACATCACTGGTAATATCCAGATAGATAATCATATTAACATGGAACATGAAACAAAATCTCACTTTAATAAAAAAACATTAGTAAACTTGCAATTGTAAAAACATCAGAAAAACAACAATCATGTAAAAAATCATAAGCACATAAAAATGTACATCTCATATTAATAGAATGCATAAACATATTTGTGAGATTAAAATTTATTAAATTGCATCACAAAAATACAAATAAAAATGTACTTACAACTTGTTTATTACTACCAAAAATAGAGCATACTAATAGGTTGTTTCTTACTAACAAAAAAAGCTTGAAAAATGATGCCAATAAAACCACCAAAACCACAACCAAAATACCAGTTATCAAATTTGGTATATTTTCCTTTGTCAATTAAATCCTATTGAGTGGATCCTATTTGCGTTAAGAAAACCCTCATTGGTACTTTATGCCTGAATTAAACCAAAAAAAAACACCCAGGGATATAAATAAGTGATATATAACCAAACAATAATATTTTCTCCATTGTGGCCCATGTTAGCTCCCAGAAAGTACTGGTAGCATTGAGTCATGAAAGTAATTTTAATTTTTGTTTTCTTGGTCATTTATCATAATTTGATGTCTCATTAAGTCAAGTCATTCTCACTTCTAAGAGTCAATTCTATGTTGTCAAGGTCACTTGTGGGTCATAATGACCCATCATTAAATTTCAAAACCTAAGTTGACATCTATCTTATGATTATTCATCATGAATACTGGTTTGCAGCGCAAAGCACTATTTTTACACTAAGTGCACTGACAACTTCCTGCAGATGGCAGTTTTCACAAATTTTGGTCAAAAGGTCAAAATTCAACTTGGAAAGAGGATTTTAGAGGAATATGATGAATATCCCTCCAAGATATCATTAAATATAATCCATGAGTGCAGATGGAATTTCATTTCACCAATCGAAACATTCTAGGGATCAAATCCTAGATTGTAGGAATATGACTAGATTTTGGAAATCTGTGTTTCCTGTTTTAGTCATATGTTTTGGAGATATATTCCGGCGAACTGGAAATGTATTTTTGGAAAGTGTGAGAGGTTTTTCACAAGAAAGGGATCCTCTTCAAAAACCTCTCTCATTTTTCCAAAATCTATTTTGATTCAGGAGATATGGGTGCATCTTTGAGAGGGATATTTCCAAAAATTGTATACTCTGTTTTTGCTAGCCACCTCACAAATTCGGATTTGAGTTGGATCTCTTCAAAAAACTAAATATAGGTGAAGAGGTTATGAGATCCATATATTTTGGATCTATATGATCATGTAATATCTATATAAAGAGGACCAAAGGGAGGATCTTAGGGGTTGGATTTTGGAGATCTTCATAGACTCTTTTATTGTAAAGACTTTTGATAGTATATATTGGAATCATAAGCTTCTTTCATTGTTATTGTTCAGACCTTTGTTCATTCATCTCTTCCTGTACTTATGATTGAATGTCATGTTCATTTATTTGTTTACTCAATGACTTATAATTTTCATCTTGTCTTTGCATTGGTAAACTAGAATTATAAGTATTATTCCTTGTTATAATCAACCTTTCATCTATGTTTTTAATATACATGATCTTGCTGGTATAGTTAGTGTTCTCCATCCGTCTGAGTTTAAAAACCATATGAGCAATACCTTTTGAGAGCCTTATCTTGTCTATATATGTTCATGTGTCTTGAATGAGGGAGTTATTGAATGAGTTGTTCATTTTCTGATCCATTTTATAAATTTTATTGAACATTTGATTAAGTTACCAAGCTTACTCAACCTACAACCTTGAGTGACTCTTGGAGTGATAAAAAATTGGCGTCGTTTCCAAGGAGAGGAATGTGAAGAAAGCTTCCCTGGGAGATGACATAGTTCTAGATTTTGATGATAGACAAAGGTTGGGCATTATATTGGTTGTAATCTTCTATCTGGCGACTCCATGAAGGACAAATTCAGTGGCGACTCCACAATCTTCAAATGTCAAAGGAATTTGCTTCTGTTTTGACTCAGAGGTTTGCACCTCTCAATTTTTCTACAGTTCCTGGTTTCCCACATCCAGTACCTCATTTGACAGAATGGGGATATTTTCTACCTATCTTCAGAGAGAGGAAAGAAGACAATCCTGCAGAACACCTCATCAAATTCCATGAGTGCATGGATCTACTAGATCTACAACATGAGGATGTTCGCATGAATATGTTCATGCATTCATTGGATGGTGATGCACGTAAGTGGTATTTTTCATTACCTCCTTCTATTATTTCATCTTTGAAAGAGTTTCACAGAGTATTCAATAAGCATTGCAAAAGGTACTTTTCAGATGAATTTTTATTTGAAAATTGTTGTGAGGAATATGAATTGCATAATGAGATTGAAGTTATAGAGGGAGAAGAATTTCTCCCTCACCATATTCATCAGCTCTCTAATGATCTTCAAGATGATATGCTTTCACATGACAATGAACTAGAAATGAATAGTGAAGAAGTTGAAGGTTCTCTTACCATAATTAAGTTTGATTGTTATGAATCTAAAGATTTGATTCTTTTAGCTACAAATGGAGATGATAAAATGTCTTTTGGTATAAAGCCCATTGAAATCAGTGAGGGAATCCCACAATTTTTAGATTTGCAAACAAAGGGAAATTGCAGCAGCCATGAGGAACTGGATTTTCATAGATAATCCATTTTAAAGGAGGAACAACAAAAGGACTATATTTCTCCTTATGTACCTTTTGTTCCAAATTTTGATGGAAAGGTTGATGATAATGAGGAATAAGGTGATGTTATTCAAAATCATATTGTTGATAATTAAATGCAGGAATCGCCATCTCTGTCATTAGGATTGTATCATGATGTTCCCATATTTGACAAATATAGTGATGATGAGGAAGATTTTAAAGTTTATGAAGGCTTGTTGACTAATGGAATATAATATAATTCTACTTTTTAGCAAGAAGAAGATCATAAATGTATGCATGCTATGGTTGATGATAGTTATGAGTCCATTGTTCAAAATTCCAATGAAAATCTCCTTAGTTTTGAAACATCTTTTAAAGAGATCATTGTTGGGGAGAGTAATCAAAAGTTCTGTCATGGTATATTTTTAAAGACTCATCCTTCATTTGATCATTATGGAGACAATGATATAGAATATCAAGAACATATCTCTTCTTTTCTCTCAGAAATTGTAAGATGTAATGGGCCAGCACATCATAGTGATGGATCCGAGTCACATGGGTATAAAAAAGGGGAAAAAATACATGAAGAGTCTATGATTTTGAATATGTATGATGGTGACCATAGTTTCGAAGATCCTATGGCAGCCTTACTTGAGTCTTATCTCTCAGACTCTCTTAAGTTTTTAGATTTTATCATATCACTTGCATTTGTTAGTGAGTATGATCTTCTGAAAGAGTTTTTATGGTCACTATTATGCTTTTATTATTATCTTCTAATCAGTGGCATAAAAAGAATCCTTTCAGTCATGAGTTTACTTGCATGGCTTCATTGGAAGCATGATTTCACTTGATCAACAAGTAGTACAGTTGATTAGATTAGCACTGCACATGAATAAGCTCAGTAGTTGAGATTTTGTCTTCAGTTTGCAGTTGGTTTTAAGTTTTCAATGAATAAGCAAAGTTGTTTTCAGTATATCAGGGTATGACACAAGTAACATATCTTAAAGGTTTGCAAAGGATTGACAGCACAGACCATATGAATCCATGCCCAATGGAACTACAAGTTTTGAAAGTTCAGAGAATGGTTGATTGTTGACTCCATAGCCCAATAAACAAGGCGACTGGAACTACTAGGTTCTTGGAAACCCCACAGGGAAGTTTCCATCCCAGTTGCAGTTAGATGTTAGCTCCCAGAAAGTACTGGTAGCATTGAGTCATGAAAGTAATTTTAATCTTTTTTTTCTTGGTCATTTAGCATAATTTGATGTCTCATTAAGTCAAGTCATTCTCACTTCTAAGAGTCAATTCTATGTTGTCAAGGTCACTCGTGGGTCATAAAGACCCATCATTACATTTCAAAACCTAAGTTGACATCTATCTTATGATTATTCATCATGAAGACTGGTTTTCAATGCAAAGCACTATTTTTACACTAAGTGCGCTGACAACTGAGCCTCAGTTTGTAGCGCAAAGCAATATTTTTACACTAAGTGCACTGACAACTTCCTGTAGATGGTAGTTTTCACAATTTTTGGTCAAAAGGTCAAAATTCAACTTGGAAAGAGGATTTTTAGGGGAATATGATGACTATACCTCCAATATCTCATTAAATATCATCCATGAGTGTAGGTGGACTTTCATTTCACCAATGGAAACATTCTAGGGATCAAATCCTAGATTGTAGGAATATGTCTAGATTTTGGAAATCTGTGTTTTCCTGTTTTACTCATAGTTTTTGGAGATATATTCCAAATATATGGAAATTTATTGTTGGAAAGTGAGAGAGGTTTTTCACAAGCACGAGCGCCTCTTCAAAAACCTCTCTCATTTTTCCAAAATCTATTTTGATTCAGGAGATATGGGTGAATCTTTGAGAGGGATATTTCCAGAAATTGTATTCTCTGTTTTTGCTAGTCACCTCACAAATTTGGATTTGAGTTGGATCTCTTCAACAAACTAAAGATAGGTGAAGAGGTTATGAGATCCACATATTTTGGATCTATATTATCATGTAATATCTAAATAAAGAGGACCAAAGGGAGGAGCTTAGGGGTTGGATTTTGGAGAGCTTCATAGACTCTTTTATTGTAAAGACTTTTGATAGTATATACTGGTATCCTAAGCTTCTTTCATTGTTATTGTTTAGACCTTTGTTCATTCATATATTCATGTAATTATGATTGAATGTCATGTTCATTTCTTTGTTTACTCAATGAATGATAATTTTCATCTTGTCTTCGCATTGGTAAACTAGAATTATAAGTATTCTTCCTTGTTATAATCAGCCTTTCATCTATGTTTTTAATATACATGATCTTGCTGGTATAGTGAGCGTTCTCCATCCATCTAAGTTTAAAAACCATCTGAGCAATACCTTTTGAGAGCCTTATCTTGTCTAGATATGTTCAAGTGTCTTGAATGAGGGAGTTATTGAATGAGTTGTTCATTTTTTGATCCATTTTATACATTTTATTGAACATTTGATTAAGTTACCAAGCTTACTCAACCTACAACCTTGAGTGACTCTTAGAATGATAACAGCCTGAACTAGAAAAAGTGGATTTGAAAACCCAAACTCATTATTTAAAGTACCAAATCCAACAAACAATCGGGAGAGAAAATTTGTTTTGTACCTGAAGTTTTATTTATTCACTCACCTATTGGGAACTCTAAACAACCATCGAAATGACTAATGTACAAAATGGGTTTCTATATCTCTTATTTCAGTGTTTGAGAACCATCTTTATGATATCAAAGATTGAATCAATGAAGCAACAACTCAACTTATCAAATCCACAAATTCATCCATTTCCTCCAAATCGTGTTTGTCACTCTTCTTTCCAAAATTAACAATAAATATTTTCATATTAAATAAAAATAAATAAAATTAAAATTTACTTCATTGAATTCACATGTGATTATCAAATTTTAGCTCAAATTGTGAAATCCACATATTGAGTCATTTTGTTAAAAAAATGTTAATTATAAATATTGTCCCAATGAATTGGAAAATAAAAATACATTAGTGAAATGTAACCACTTTATTCTTTGCTATCCAATTATAACCACTTACTTTGTTTCTTGGAATAAGATGTCAACAATGTAGATTCTGAAACTAAAATTTATTGAATCCAAGTGCAATAATATATCAATATTTATGTAAATTTTTGAAACTAAAAATGATTGAAATCAAAGAGTACAACATTTTATTGTACTTGTAAAAGGATATTACACAATAAAAGTACATAAATACAATTTTTATAAAAGTTAAGATTCAAACTAAATGGGGCCAAAGAAAACAAAATTTGAAAATTACTTCATAGTTTGGTTATCTAACCATTCTTTCCTTACAGTAGACTAGAATGTTGAGGAAATTTGGCCTTCACCACTATTGTTGTGAGTAGTACTTGTGCTACCCAACAAATGTGTTATATCTGATTGGAATTTTGGGTTGCCAACAATTCCCAAAAAAGTGTCTTTGATACTTTGCAGTGCACGCACAATGTTGATCATAGAAGGTCGTCCTTCTGGAGATTCTTTTGTGCAAAACAAACCCACACATACAAGTTGCCTGAGGTAGTTGAGCTCCTTAACTTCTTCAATGCTTGTACTAGTCATCCTCAATAGACTCTTATCCACCACTTCCCCAACTTGGTTTGGAAAATTGCTACGCACCCACTTTTGCAAGCTTAATCCTTCCAAAAACATGTTGTGGTTGGGTTTTGTTTCTAGTCAACATCTCCAACAACACTATTCCATAGCAATTAACATGGAACATGAAACACAATCTCACTTTAATAAAAAAAAATAGTAAACTTGTAATTGTAAAAACATCCGAAAAACAACCATCATGTAAAAAATCATAAGCACATAAAAATGTACATCTCATATTAATAGAATACATAAACATATTTGTGAGATTAAAATTTATTAAATTTCATCACAAAAATACAAATAAAAATGTACTTACAACTTGTTTATTACTACCAAAAATAGAGCATACTAACAGGTTGTTTCTTACTAACAAAAAAAAGATTGAAAATTGATGTCAATAAAACCACCAAAACAACAACCAAAATACCAGTTATCAAATTTGGTATATTTTCCTTTCTCAATTAAATCATATCGAGTGGATCCTATTTGCGTTAAGAAAACCCTCATTGGTACTTTATGCTTGAATTAAACCAAAAAAAAACCACCCAGGGATATAAACAAGTGATATATAACCAAACAATAATATTTTCTCTATTGTGGCCCGAACCAGAAAAAGTGGATTTGAAAACCCAAACCTATTATTTAAAGTACCAAATCCAACAAATAATTGGGAGAGAAAATTTGTTTTGTACCTTAAGTTTTATTTATTCACTCACCTATTAGGAACTCTAAACAACCATCGAAATGACTAATGTACATAATGGGTTTCTATGTCTCGTATTTCAGTGTTTGAGAACCATCTTTATGATATCAAAGATTGAATCAGTGAAGCAACAACTCAACTTATCAAATCCACAAATTCATCCATTTCCTCCAAATCATGTTTGTCACTCTTCTTTCCAAAATTAACAATAAATATTTTCATATTAAATAAAAATAAATAAAATTAAAATTTACTTCATTGAATTCATATGTGATTATCAAATTTTAGCTCAAATTGTGGAATCCACATATTGAGTCATTTTGTTAAAAAAAATGTTAATTATAAATATTGTCCCATTGAATTGGAAAATAAAAATACATTAGTGAAATGTAACCACTTTATTCTTTGCTATCCAATTATAAACCACTTACTTTGTTTCCTGCAATAAGATGTCAACAATGTAGATTCTGAAACTAAAACTTATTGAATCCAAGCGCAATAATATATCAATATTTATGTAAATTTTTTAAACTAAAAATTATTGAAATAAAAGAGTACAACGTTTTATTGTACTTGTAAAAGGTTATTACACAATAAAATTATATAAATACAATTTTTATAAAAGTTAAGACTCAGACTAAATGGGGCTAATGAAAACAAAATTTCAAAATTTACTTCATAGTTTGGTTATCTAACCATTCTTTCCTTATAGTAGACTAGAATGTTGAGGAACTTTGGCCTTCACCACTATTGTTGTGAGTAGTACTTGTGCTATCCAACAAATGTGTTATATCTGATTGGAATTTTGGGTTGCCAACAATTCCCAAAAAAGTGTCTTTGATGCTTTGCAGTGCATGCACAATGTTGATCATAGAAGCTCGTCCTTCTGGAGATTCTTTTGTGCAAAAAAAACCCGCACATACGAGTTGCCTGAGGTAGTTGAGCTCCTTAACTTCTTCAATGCTTGTACTAGTCCTCCTCAATAGACTCTTATCCACCACTTCCCCAACTTGGTTTGGAAAATTGCTACCCACCCACTTTTGCAAGATCAATCCTTCCACAAACATGTTGTGGTTGTGTTTCTTTCTAGTCAACATCTCCAACAACACTATTCCATAGCTATAAACATCTCCTTTTGTTGTGACATGTCCACCCAATCCATATTCTGCATTTAAACATTCTCATCATAAGGATTCTAATTCACAATTTTTAATAAAAATAGAAAGCTCATGACATTGTTGAATATGTTGTGAATCTCAAATAATACCTGGAGGAATGTAGCCCACAGATCCTTTGAGTGCATGTGTGGAAGTGAGAGATGAATCCTCATAATTTGCAAAATGTATACTAGCAATGCCAAATTCTGTTAAATATGTTGTCATATCTTCACCCAGAAGCACATTGCTAGGTTTTATATCACAATGGAAAACTTGCACAAAACAATGGTGATGCAGATATGCCATGCCTTGTGCGATATCTATTTCTATATTCAACCTTTGAAACAAACTCAAACCACTTTCTTCTTCGCCATCAGGATATAACCACTTCTCTAAGCCTCCATTTTCCATTAATGGAAATATCAAAGCTTTCATTTGGAGGTATGAATAAGAGGTTATGATTGTAATCAGATTTCGGTGCCTAACTTTACCCAAAACTTTGCATTCCCTCTCAAAACTCTTGTGACCCCCCTCATTTTCCAAATTGAGAACCTTGATAGCGACAATTGTGCCATCATTCAGAACCCCTTTGTACACTTTCCCAAAACTACCAACTCCTAACAAGTTGGTGTCACTAAATTCATTTGTTGCAATGATGATCTCTCCATAGGAAATTCTTCGATGCCCCATAGTGAAGGGTGTCTCGACCACTCTATGAATATGTCTCTTGTGATTTTGAATCAACAAGATTCCCAAAAACAAACACAATACAACAATCACTGCAACAATGACAACAACTATGATGACTCTTTTTATATGCCAAACACTTTTATGTTTGTGATCATAGCATGGTGACAGACTTACCCAAGGTCCACAGAGGCCAGGATTTCCCATAAATGCCATGGCACCAAGATTTTTGAAAACCCCTCCTTTAGGGACTTCTCCTGACAACTTGTTGAAAGAAAAATTGCAGCGGTGGAGCATTTTAAGATTTTCCAATGACAGGGGTATTCCACCTGATAAATTGTTGAAGGAGAAATCCATATCCTCAAGACTTTGAAGTTCACTGACTATAACTGGAATTGGACCTTCAAGTGCATTGCCATAAATATTAAGGTATTCTAGTTCTTTGCAAATTTGGAGTACACTTGGAATGTAGCCAGTTAATTGATTTGTGGAAACATCTATATATTGAAGCATAGTCATCTTGCTTAGTTCCAAAGGCATATGTCCATGTAATAAATTGTTTGAAAGGTTGAAAGAAAAGGCTAAATTTTCAAAGCTTGCAACCTCTGGAGGTATTTTCTCAATGAACATGTTGGATGATAGGTCTAGTTGTAGTAAGTTCACCCATTTCCCTAGATTTGCAAGTATATTACCTGATAATTGGTTATGTTCAAGATATAGATATCTTAGTTGTTGGATGTGGGCAATAGAATTAGGAATTCTCCCATAGAGATTATTTTGAGAGAGAGATAACATCCCTAAGCTTTTAAGTTGCCCAATATCTTAAGGAATGTTTCCCTATAAATAGTTGGTTCCCATATCTAACATTTGCAAGTTTTGAATTATATTAAGTGAAGAAGGGATAGCGCCAGTAAAATTATTTTAGTCTAAAAAAAGTTGTATTAAACTAGTTAAGTTTCCAATCTGTTTAGGTATCTCTCCTTTTAATTCATTTGTTTCCAAGTTTATGTAGTCTATTTTTGTAGAGATATGACCAATAGAAAAGGGCAAACATCCCTTAAAATTATTACCAAATAAATATATCTTTTGTAATATGGAACAGTTAGTAAGAGCAGTAAGAATGGGCAAGCTTGTGGTACTGCCGCTAACCAACTGATTACTGCCTAAGTTAATCTGTTGGAGCTGCGTCAACTTACCGAACTCCATGGGCACCACTCTGCTTATCTAGTTATATGGTAGGTCGATGAAGTGAAGGTTTGTACCATTGAAGAGGGAAGCAGGAATGTTGCCACTCAATTGATTAACACCCAGATAGAGTATCTCCAACTGGGTGTTCTTGCTACACAACTCGCCGGGAATGTGACTAGTCAACTGGTTTGCAGTGATATCCAATACTAGAAGCCTGGTGCAGTTAAACCAGGGAGATGGAATTTTTCCTGTGAGATGGTTGATATGCAGAGTTATATATGTCACCTGGCTTAGCATGCCCAATTCAGAGGGAATACTCCCATGAAGGTTATTATGCCCCATATTTATGTAATCAAAAGAGAGTGAGAAGTGTATCCTTACTTATAAAGATAGCATTTTTCTCCCTGAAATCTAGGGATAGAGACCAAGCATGGCTTACTTGATCAAAATTAGTCAAATTTTGACTAGTAGACTTGTGAGACCAAACTCTAGTGACTTAGGTTAGATGAAGGCTAAAGGAGATGAGAATATGCTCTAACATCAAGTACCTACAATCTACCTCATTTATTCATAGACTCTAATGGAACCATAAAAGAGATAATGATCCCACCGCTATATGGTAATAAGAAGAAATGTCTTGCTTCAACAATGTAAAAAAAACAAATCTATGTTGCCATTTCCCTACCTTTATTGGACTCATATTACAATATTGTATTTCCAATATGCCATTACCCATCCATAAAGGGGAAGATTTCCCATCCTTTAAAATCAATGATATAGTGTTGTAATATGGCATAATATTTTATAAAATTATTTAGCAATGTATGAATTTACTATTTTTGTGCTATTTTTTTTCTTTTAAATTGAGTTGGGATGTGAAAGTAATGTTGGATTACTGAGAGGGGGGGTGAATCAGTAATAGAGAAATTCAATCCTTTTTAACCAAAATATGAAAGTGTTCTCCATTAAATTTATTATTTAAATAATTTATTTTGAAAACACTTTGACTACTTTGACCTTTTGGGGCTTCTAGATGACTCATGAGGATTCTCCAACTTCACATGGCCATAACTCTCTAACCATGAGGAGTTATGTGACATTCCACATACCACCAGAAATGGCATGACATGTGTTATCCATCTAGAATAGTCTTACCTGCAAATATATCAAAACTCATACCATTATCCATCAAACAAACTTGGGTCCATTACCCAAACCTTTGTGCTACCAGACTTTATTCAAGGGTTGACATCAATGACAACCAACCCAACTAATCAACAATATCCCCCTTTTGCAATGATGGAAACACTCTGATGCAATACTAAAGTCATGTCATGCAATACTGAAGTTATATCACTCATGCTCCCCCTGGAACCATGCCTCTATGCTCTACATCTAATAAATCTCTCCCCCTTTGTCATCAATGACAAAGGTATCTTTCCATCTGGGGATGCTCCCCCTAATTGAATTGTCCTTAGGGATACTCTCCCTGACTGAACTCTTCCTGAAATTGATCTCCTAACCTGAACTGTCCTCTTTATGGTGCTTCCATGTGTAAATCTAAGACATATAAGATAAGCATTCAAAAGCATGCATTTTGGAGTAGAAATTACTCCGAGTCTCTCACAAAGATACTCAAACGCTTCCCATGGAATCAATTTTGTAAAGATGTCTACCACTTGTTATTTTGTGCCCACATATTCAACTATGATGTTCTTCTCTGCAACTTGTTCCTATAGAAAGTGATACTTGATTGGAATGTGCTTCATCTAGGAGTGCATCATCAGGTTCTTTGAGATATTGATGGTTCTTGTATTACCACAATAGATTGGAATGGGCTCATCATACTCAACATGTATATCTGTCAAAGTTTGTTTCATCCATAGAACCTATGTAGAACATGTGGTTGTTTCAATATACTCTACCTCGGCTATAGATAAGGATACTGATGATTGTTTCTTTCTTATCCATGATACTAAACACTCACCTAAGTAGAATGTTGCTCCACCAGTGCTTCGTCGGTCATCAATAAAACCTTCCCAATCTGCATCTATGTAGGAAATAAGTGATAGATCCTTTCCTTTTTGATACCATAATCCAAACTCTTATGTTCCTTTGAGATATCTGAAAATCCTCTCCACTGCTACGACATGTGTTTCCTTTGGTGCTGCTTGAAATCGTGCCACTTGTCCAACTGCCTGCATTACATCTGGTCTGTATGTTGCCACATATAGTAAGTTGCCAATCATTGACCTGTATTTCCTTTGTTCTGTAGACTTTGAATCATCATCTTTGCTAAAATTTCAACTGGTTTGCATAGGAGTGGTAACTAGTTTGCATAGGAGTGGTAACTAGTTTGCAATATTCCATTCCAAACCTCTTTATCATTTCTCTGATATACTTAGTTTGAGAAATAAAAATTCCTTGGTTTCTTTGATGTATCTGAAGACCTAGAAAGAAGGACAGTTCTCCGAGTAATGAAATTTCAAATTCATTTTGCATATCTTTTGCAAATTTTTGTCTTAACATGTCATCATTACTTCCAAAAATAATATCATCAACATAAACTTTAATTAATCAAATACTATCTTGAGTTACCTTGATGTAGAGGTTGTTGTCTGCACTTCCTTTTCTGAACCCTATCTGTTGTAAATATTTATCCAGTCTAAAGTACCATGGTCTAGGAGACTGTTTTAAACCATACAAGGCCTTCTTCAATTTACACACATAATCTGTGTTCTCTGACAACTGAAATCCTTATGGTTTTTCAATGTAGACTTCTTCTTCAAGTTCCCCATTCAGAAAAGATGATTTTACATCCATCTGATATACTTTAATATTCTTGGAGAAAGCATAAGCTAAAAGCAATCAAATTGCTTCCATTCTATCAATTGGGGTAAATGTCTCTTCAAAGTCGTTTCCTTCAACCTGTGCATATCCTTTACATACCAATATAGCTTTTTTCCTTGTAACCTTTCCATATTCATTCAATTTATTTTTGAATACCCAGTTTGTGTCAATCACATTCTTATTCTTTGGTCTTGGAACCAATTCCCAAGTGTCATTCTTCTCTATTTGATCCAATTCTTCATCCATGGCCTTATTCCAAAATTCATCCTTGCTGGCCTCTTCAAAACTTTTTGGTTCAATCGTAGATGAGAGTGATAGGTGAATTTGTTCTGGTGAACATATTCTTCTTCTAGTCTCAACTCCTGCATCTTTGTTTTCGATAATCTAATCTGAAGGATGATTCTTCTGTACTCATTTTCTAGGTGTCTTTGGAGGCACTTGTTGAACTTGCTCTTCTAATTATGTCTGATCCTCTTCATCTTTCCCTTCTACTTCTTCTTCATCTTCTTCTTATTCTTTGTAAAGTTGTTCCATTGATTCATTTTCTTCTTCCTTTAATTCTCATCCACCTGTTTCATCAATTGTTACATTGATGCTTTCCATGAATTTGTTCAACCTCATATTGTAACACTTGTATGCTTTCCTTGTACTTGAGTAACCAACAAGTACTCCTTTTTCCACAGGAGAGTCAAACTTTCCCATTCTTCCATCTTCTCTTTTGATGTAGCACTTGCTTCCAAATACTCTGAAGTGCTTCACATTTGTTGGTCTTCCTTTCCATAGCTTGTAGGTAGTTTTGTCAGTTTTTTTTCTAAGCATTACTCTATTTTGAATATGAAACATTGTATGCACTACATGTGTCCAAAAGATACATGTCAATTTGGAATCTATTAACATTGTTCGAGCCATTTCTTGTACTATCATGCTATTTCTTTCAACAACTCCATTATGTTGAGGTGTCCTAGCATTGGAGAGTTGCCTTTTTATTCCATGTCTGTTGTAGTAGTCCATAAATTCCTTTGAAGTGAATTCTCCTCCATTATCAAATCTCAAACATTTGATTTTTGAATCCATTTCATTTTCAACCATTTCCATGTAGACCTTGAAGTTTTCAAAAGCTTCTGACTTATTCCTGAGAAAAAAAACTACGACCATTCTTGTATAATCATCAACTAATAACATAAAGTATTTCTCACCTTTTAAACCCTTTGTTGTAGTTGGTCCAACTAGATCAGTATGCACAATTTACAGTGGTCTTGTCATTGAACATTCCTTTGATTTAAACATGATCTTTGTTTGCTTTCCTTGTTAACAATGCTTGCATAAAGTGTTGATTGGTTTTGTAATCTGGGGCATTTCTCTAACTACTTTCCTTGTTGACAATGCTTGCATAAAGTGTTGGTTGGTTTTGTAATCTGGGGCATTTCTCTAACTGCTTCCTTTTTGTTGACTTTGACAAGGTTATCAAAGTGTATGTGACCCATTCTTCTGTACCGTAGCCAAATTTCATCTTCCTTTCCTACACAACACTTTTCATTTCCAATTTCACTTAATACATATATGTTGCTTAGAAAGTTGATTTTCTTTGATGATATACTTATCTATAGAAAATCATGGGAAGACAACATTAAGCATATGGATAAATCCCTACAAATTCTTGAGAACAATAAATTTCATGTAAAAAGATCCAAATTTTCTTTTGGGAAACAAGTAGAGTATTTGGTTCACATTGTTTCAAGGGAAGGGGTTGAGGTGTGTTATCGGACTAATCGGTAGGTGCAGACACTAACAGATCTCCCTAGATCCACCTGGATCTAGAACAAAAT
>SNQJ01S0112445.1:49646-63485 GCA_010110895.2 Picea sitchensis
ATGACTTTATGGGAAAAGGACATGCCACTGTATCATATTAATCGAAAGTAGAAGATACAACCTGATCGCCTTGATGTCGCAATCTTCCTTTCAGTGACTCTTGGTTAAAACACACACACTTACTCGATCCTTGCATGAAGAAGATCTGACTCCTCTCGATAGAATTGCTAGAGTCTCCAAGCTCCTGTTTAAGCTAAGTCCTTCACACAATTCCTTCACCAATTCTCCAATTAATCTTGCTTAACCTTTTCCATGAGAATCCCATCAATATATAGGAGAGGATTAGATGGTTACTTGGATGAGAATGATCCAACCAAATCAGGGAAACCAGTAAAATGATAACCATTCGAATGCCAACCCATTCTCTAGAAGATTCCCTTCTAGAACCATCGAGAGTTCATCTTTTTCCAAGCTTGAGAACAAGTTCTCACCCTAGCTATGTAGCACAGTGTGAGAAGTTCGCACCCTAGCTGAAGGAAGCCTATGAGAATGGGTCATTCTCGCACCCTATGATATAAGCAACCTACGAACTCTCTTCAAAAATATGTTTTCTGGGAAGAGATGAATGTCACTTTTCTCAGGAGAAAGTTCTTGTTAGGAGCCTGAGTACACCATCATCAATGCACCATCAAGATGACCAAAATCATGGGTAACAGAATGCCCCCCAAAGTATGAGGCCGGAATTAGTGACAGCCAAAATACTTTGTAAACTACGTGTGTGTGTCGGAAACTAGGAGCGCACCTAATTGGAAACCTGTGAACAACCAAGCATCTGCAGAAAATCAGACTAGTTCTAAGGTAGGCATTCCCATACTCAAATCACGGAGGGATGACATTATAAGCATAGGCCATGGCCACCAATCATACACTATGGATCCATGTCATCAAAATATCGCATAGCCACCAGGAATACACTGTGGATCTATGCAAGAGAATTCAAATTGAGACAACATAGCCACGAGACATACAAAGTGGATCTATGTGTCGCAAATTATACATATTCCATCACAACCTGGACAAAAGAGATGAGATCTAGGGTCTTCAATCTCGTTGCCCGAAAGTACGAATCTAACCATGTGATTACATGTGTCGAAGTCGAACATGGTAGAAACCACTTGATTACCGATCATTGATGAAACTGTTAACAAGTGCGAGGGACATCACCATTAATGTCAATGACTCCCAAGGTACACTAGTACAATCCACCGAATGTGAATGAATGAGTTGAGGTCAAACATCCGACAGAATATTTCGATCAGGGGTCAATGATGTAAACCCACTGTCGAAAGCAAGGAAACCTACCATTGAGGCATGCAAGTTCCAAGGTACCAAAAAATTTCTAAGTCTTGTTTCTGGATAATGAGCTGAAGTCGATGGAACAAAAATCGTCATAGGAGGGCCCTGATGTATCCCCCATCAATGACACAAAATGAGTAACATATTTTGAAGGCGAAACAGAGTATGAAATAAGTTGGACTGGACACAGGGAAGGTCGACATGAAGAGAATGGACAACTGCAGATGGCCGACTCAATAGAGGTTTCAGATGAACTTCTCTTGAACATATGAATGACACAACCAATGATTTGGCAGCATTGACTCAGAGACGATGCAGGGTATGACCTTGTAGAAAATCCAATGAGAGACAAATGGATTTCCCAAACCGGCTTTAAATAATTAATAGGGGGGTGTCATGTTCAAGAGTGACACTTACTGCCAATTAATATGAATACGAGAACACATCCCTTTCCCAAATTTTCCCCCACCATTTATGGCGAGTACCTCTTTATTTTTACACAAGCTTGAGGAGGATAACATATGCTTGTTGATATAATCTCATCTTTTGGATAAGTCCTTCGGAGTATGTTTAACGAACCCTAGGAAGGAGTGGTTTGGTCCCATTACAGGTCTGTCAATGTTTGTTTAACGAGTCCAAAGATAGAAAACTCGAAGGTTTTTCATGATTATAGAGTCTGGAAAAACACTTAAAAGAGAACACTCTCAGTTCCTTTTTCCTAAAATAGTCTGATGAGAACAAAAAAGAGATAAATTATCGCCCAACAGACGCTTTCTTCAAATACTTTAATGAGCGTGAAAATAGCAAGGTCGCTTGGCAATCTTTTCATGTTTAGAGAGTCTGAAAAGAGTTTAAAGAGGACTCCAGGGGGGTTCCTTTTTCGTATAACCTTGTTGAGCCCGAAAATGTGATAAAAGTGTGCTTGATCATGTTCTCATGTATTTTCGAGCGTGAGAACGGAAAAAGACCAAGCTCGAGGTTTTGTACAAAAACCATAAAAAAAAAAACAATCAAAACATGCAATGAAGAAGAAAAAATATCTGCATCCCTGTGCATGAACATCAAGGTTGTTATGCCTGCAAAAGTCGCACTCAAAAGGGTATTAGGCATTAGGTTTTAATAAATAAACAATTATAAAATCCAATAACAAATGGTAAAAGTAAATATAAAGGGGTAAAAGTTCTTTTTACCATAGTCATTTTAACTTTACCAATATTTGAGTCCAAAACCCCTCTTTTGCCCTTGAATTTTGGTGCTCGATTGTGGGAGTTACGAGCATCCATTCGATGAACCGTCTCCGACAGTGAGGTAAGCTCCTTGTCCTCTACCTTTTCATGGTTTGATTTTTCATTTTCATTGGAAAAAATCATAGTTTTGAGTTTGTTTTGGGGGTTAAAGTGGCACTCATCCATTCTCACAGGTGAACCCACAGGCACCTACGAGAACCTCGCACTATGCCTAAAGGGCACCTATGAGAATCGCAAAGTGGAAAATTGTTTAAATTTTTCCTCAATGAAAAAGATACCAAGTGTTGAATAGAGTTACTAACTTTCTTCTTATGCTTCTTATGCAAGTATTTGGCTATCACCACGGTTCTGGAATGGTGTTAAAGAGAGCATGAAGAAGATGATTCCATTGCCGGGAATCATCTAGCCACTGTTGCCTCTTTACAAGACTGTGGTCTCCTAAAATTATTTCGTATCCCGGGTATGAGGGCCCAAGTTAGGTTATTGGAGTACCTTGTGCATATGTGGGATCCTGACCAGCAAGTATTCCATGTAGGGGTCCACACATTGTCCTTGGATATCGAGGACATTTACTTATTGACAGGACTGTCACAGCGTGGGTACCATGCAAGCCTGACTGGTAGCAGAGGTGGTGGGCTGCCCATGAGTGAGTATTGTCACTTGCACTGTGTTCTAGAGGCAGAGAGGAGCAAAGGGAAAGTATCCATTTAGGGAGTGCAGGATTTGAACCTTCGCACTATTTTGTTCACCATTTCTCTTATGGTTGGGAGTGTTGCTCCTCACATGTCTCTCCAGAGCTACTTTCAGTATGCCATAGAGTGTACTGAGCCTCGGGTTTTTAACTGGGCAGACACAGTGCTTCGTAGCATGAAGAGGCAGTTGACCAAATGCAAGTGAGGTGACTTGAAGCAATTTGGGTATGGGTCTTTGTTGGTGTCCTTATTTCTTGAGAGGGTTCCCTTGCTGAGGCTACAGGTTGAGTGGGGTTTACCAGCTCCAACAGATCCAAGAATGCTGAGGTGGTGTCAGCTCATGGCCTGGCACGTAGCTGGACCAATTATCAAATATAATGATGCCTTCTTTGACTGGTTGTGACCACGGATGTTGATGGTCGATGATTATGCCTATGTTGGGTTGGACTTCCGAGGAGATCTAGACTTGGTCCTACCCGAGGGTGCTCAGTGGGGGGATCTTGGTAAGAAGTACACATTTTTCTTTTTTAAATGTTTTTGTGAATTTTATCATATGCAAATGTTTTTTATATGTTCGTCCAAGGTCTAAATACAAAATTCTTTTTTGATGACACAGACGTGGGACCTTACCGACCTCCTGGTACTTCTCCTATTCAGTGACGAGGAGAGGTAGCTCCAGTGCCACGATGGGACGTCGAAGATTATGAAGCGGTGGAACAAAACCTAGAGGGTTTGACAGTAGACATTCTGGACATGCCCCTTGGAGAGGTTCCACGACGTTATCAGCATCATATAGTAGGAGTGTCAGAGTCTATTGGCTGACTGCTTCGTAGGGTTGCCCAGGCAGTTGTTTGTTACCGTGAACGTCATCCATGATGTCACTTTGTAGAAGCTATGAGCTTTAGATTTTGAAATTTTGGTCCTTGGACAGAACTTTTTGTAAAAACTCTTTTGATCGTTATATATACATACGGCTTCTACCGATTTATCTTGTGTGGTGTGAAAATTGATGTGATTGATTTATAAATGACCCAAATGTCTGTCTAATACATAGTTAGCTAATGCATCAGTTAATGTATTTAGACATCTAGGAATATGTTGATATTCAATATAATCAAAATAACGTTCCAAGAGGCGAATTCGCAAATACACCCGTAACAATGTAGGACTTCGAATAGTATAGACATTACTTAAATATAGGACTACGAGCTGCGAATCGAGTCGCACAACCAAATGACGGATTCTGAGCGAGATAGCATCAATCAACAATTTGATAACGGCGCTATACTCTGCAATATTGTTGGTCGCACGGCCGAGGCACACACCTCGTAAAGAGACAAGTTCATTTGTAGGGGCGTAAATTTCCCATGCAGTAGAAGCAAGGTTCTAAGTACTATGGCTAGCACCATCAGCAAAGCCAATGTAGGATAGCGAAGACTCCGACATCTAGAAATCAAACACAATGTCACATAAGGGTAGAGACCAGATAACGACAAAAGCAAGCTACAGTAACACACAAGAAGTATGATACAATAAAAATACAAGTACTCATGCACAGGTGATCTTATGCATAGTACTTCTTCAAGTACAACCCATTTATGGGTTCACTCAAAGGGATACCATCGTAATCTACTAACTCATAAGCCCCTTTTTCCAAAACTTGTCTAACTATATAAGGACCTCGCCACATGGCTTCAAATTTTCCAGCTCCTAGCATATCTTGATATTGTTCATAGAGGAGAATGAGATCTCCTTCGGAGAAAACGCGAGGCTTGACATGTTTGTCGTATTGGGCCTTGACACATTTTTTTTGAGCTTCTATGACTAGGGTAGCATCGCGTCGAGTTTCATCTAATCGCATAAGATACAAAATACGTTCTTCCTCAGCAGAAGTGTTTGGTAGGAGTTCAACAGCTAGTTTTAAAGAGGGTATCTCGCATTCGATCAGGAGAATGGCTTCCAAACCATAGACTAACCAGAAAGTTGTAAACCTAGTAGCGGACTTGATGGATTTTCGGTAAGCCCACAATGCCGAAAACAACATTGTGTGCCAACTTGTTTTGTGAATCCCTATCATTCATCGGAGCAGAATTATGAGAACTTTGTTAATTGCTTCGACTTGGTCGTTGGCTTGTGGGTAATAGAGTGTTGAGTTTTCATGGCGAAGACCCAACTTTTCAATGAGTTCAAACATCATGAAGTTTCTAAAGTGGCTATCGTGATCAGTGATGATAGCCTGAGGAACACCAAAACGAGCTATGATGTGATCAAAAATGAATAATGTTGTAGTCTTTCCAGTATTATCATATGTCGGCATCACCTCGGCCCATTTCGTAAAGTAATCTATGGCTACAATAATGTATCCATGCCCCCCGACCGAGTGGGGGTGACATGTCATGAAATCGATGCCCCATTTCGCAAAGGGACCAATGGAGACCATAGGGTGAAGAGGAGCGGGATGTGACCAGATATTATGATTATAGGTCTGGCAAGCATGGCATTTTTGGACGGCGATTATGCAGTTGTTAAATAAAGAAGGCCAAAAATACCCTGCGCGTAAGATATTCTGGGCAGTAGCATACCTAGACATATGACCACCACAAGCTCCAGAATGGCAGTCATTTAAGGCTTTCTCGTCTTCATCAAATGTGAGGCAGCGTCGAAAAACTGAGTCAATCCCCCGACAATAAAGTGTATCCCCAAGGATAATATATTGACGGGCTTGGTAGCATATTCGACGTCGGTCAGTACTAGACAAATTTGGCCAGAAATTCTGGGTTTGGAGATATATGATGATATCGCCATACCAAATATCATCAGAGCTAATGAGGAAAAGGGATTCATCAGGTAATGAATGGACTACTACATTTTCCATTTCAGAATAGGGAAAGTCGCATATCAACTCAGCAAACACTAAGGACTTCTTAGACTTGGCTCATTCGAATTCCAAGTCAAACTCCTGGAGTATCATGATCCATTTGGAGTATTTTCCCCCTAGCAATTGACGTGTGAGAATGTTTTGCATAGGGTTGCAGTTAGAAATCACTATAGTCTTGCGAGAGAGGATATAGTGCTAGAAGCGTTGGACTGCTTGGACGGTTGCCAAGGCCAGTTTTTCGACATGTAAATACCTGGTTTCGGTAGGCATTAGACTTCGACTCAAGTAATAGATAACATGTTCATCGTTAGAATCATCCTCTTGGACGAGAACCATACCAATGGTGTAATCTGAGGCTGCAAGGTAGAGGAAATAATCACGACTGTAATTGGGGGGAAAGAGAAGCAGATCACATGTTAGGGACAATTTAAAATCTTCGAAGGCTTTGTTTGCGATGGTATCCCATGCGAACTCAGACCCCTTTTTAAGGAGCTGCGTAAATCCACAAGTTTTCTTTCCTCTGCAAACTTTGTAACTGGTGAAGTGTAGAAGGAGGAGGGAGATTAAGGATCACCTTGACCTTTAAAGGATCTACCCTGATCCCTTGACGTGAAACAATAAATCCTAGAATTCAGCCGGATTCCACGCAAAAAACACACTTGTGAGGATTCAAGCGTATGCGATAAAACCGACAGCGGACGAAAATGGCTCGAAGGTGGATTGGATGATCGACTCGGCGCATAGAGTGAGTGGGTAAATCGTCCAGATATGGTTGCATGATGTGCTTGATATCATGGAAGGCATAAGACATAGCGCGTTGAAAAGTTGCGCCAGTGTTCTTGAGACCAAAAGGGAGTTTCCGATAGGCAAAAGTGCCCCAAGGACAAATAAAATTAGTCGTATGTTGATCCTCGGGAACAATGTTGATTTGATTATATCCGGAGAAACCATCCATCAGAGAGAATATTTCACTTCTAGCGCAATCGTCGACAATCTGATCGACAAAGGGGGTAGGAAAGTTGTCTTTGGGACAAGCTTTGTTGATATCCCTATAATCAATGCATACACGGATTGTGCCTTGTTTCTTGACGATCGGGACAAGATTGGAAACCCAGTCAGTGAGAGCCACCGAGTAAATAAATCCAGCTTTGAAAAGTTTCTCGACTTCAAGCTTGATATCAGTCGCTTTACGTGGGTGAACTGGATGAAGGCGATGCCGGACTGGTTTAGCGTTGGGGTATGTCTTGATCTCATGTATCACAATGGCGGGGTCGATACCCGACATTTCTTCATAGTTCCAGGTGAAGACGTCATGAAACTCTTTGAAAAGGGACGTCTAGGTGACGATTTCGTCAGGGGAACATGAAGCTCCGATATGCACATTTTTGACAATTCTAGGTTTGATGGATATGTCGAGGGGAATAGTGGGTGAGATATTGCTTAAGTTCCCTTCGGAAAACACATCATGTGTGGACTTGAGAATGGTTGAGATGACAACAAAGGTCGACGGGGTCGAGATCCGTTGGTAGTTCTCGATGGTATGTTGCTCTAGGAAGAGGATGGAACGATGATGTCCATCGTCCCAAGGGGTGTCTTCCATGACAGACATGATCATCTCGTCTGTGGGAAAAATGACACGGAAAGGATCTGGAGATAACTCACCAAGAGAGGGGGTAGAAGGGGCTACCGATTGAATGGCCTGATAGGCGGATTCGACCAGACTTAATGGCATTTCGTCATCGTAACGAAGATGATCTCCAGGGTCAGGTACCATCCATGGGTCGTGAGACGCAGGAGTTCTGTGAATAGAAGTGGATATCATGTTGATTGAAGCAACGGAGGAGCGTGGAACATTGGGCAGTGGAATGGGGAAAGTACCCATTAACGAAGATTCTTTGAGAAGGCCTACACCAACGTTCTCATAACCTGGTGGGGTTTTAGCAATGAGCGGTACATTGCCAGTACAGGTATCCGAGTTAAAGAAGGCTAATTAGTTGACGGTGACTACCTTCCCTTGATGATGGAAATGTACCACACGAAAAAGAGTCTACACAACTACACGCATGGAATCGATCCAGCTGCGACCAAGCAGAAGATTGTAATCAAGAGGAGCATCAAATACTTCCACTTTGACTTGGACCGTTTTTCCTTCTAGCGTGATTGGCAATGAAGGAAGGACACTGTAGGGCTTAAAACCAGAGCCATTGAAGGCTTTGATAGTGTTCTGGGATTCATTCAAAGAGGGAGAGCCAATGGCTTTCCAGCAAGTAAGAGACATGACACACGTTGAGGCACCCTCATCGATAACTATTCGACAAATGTTTTTGTCAGAAACAATCACTTGGATTTGGAATGCGAGTTGAGGGGGTAACCTTGGAATATGATCTTCCAAGTCAAAAATTATTAAATTTGTGTCTGTCGGTTCGATTCCACCGATAGATTTCAATAGTGCCTTTCGTTGTGTGGGACAACTTTGAAGGACTTCAAGGGCTGACATTGCAGAAGATGCTTGGGCCAGATCTTCAATA
Organism: Picea sitchensis; assembly: GCA_010110895.2. Lineage (NCBI taxonomy): Eukaryota > Viridiplantae > Streptophyta > Pinopsida > Pinales > Pinaceae > Picea > Picea sitchensis. Next base: position 58,288 of record SNQJ01S0112445.1, read on the forward strand.
ATGTAGTAGTTCTGGGTAGCACGAGCATGAGGATTGAAAGCCGATTTCTAAATGACGCCCTTTGGGGGGGTTGAAGAACTGTGTCGAGGCTCGGTCATTCGAGATGAAGAGGATCGTTGGTAGGTGGAGTCACGGGAGAGGGTTGTACCAATGAAGGAGGTGGGTCATCAACCTTCTCTTTAGAGGGAGAATAATCTTTGGCTCGAGTGGTGAGTGCAATGTCATTCTTCTTTGAATCACCAATACACATCAATACATAGGATGTAGTAGAAGGGGAGGATTGGTCATGAATGACCAATTGGGCCTATTGTTGAGATGGGAAGGGTTGGGACAAAACAGCCAGAGCAAGTGGTTTTGGGGCTCCTTGAAGGAACTTAGTGATCTCGGTGCGTCATGGACAATCCTTCGTGTAGTGATCATCACCACAGATAAGACAAGGGTATCGAGGTTTGTGATTATCCCTATCGCCAACAGGTGGAGTTTTGGTTCGCTCTTCTTGAGAAGTATTTTTGTCCTCCTTATTCTTACCCCTTCCCTTTTTGGATTTGTTTTTACCGGCTGGGGTAGATTGAATCGCATTTACCTCATAAGTCTTTCTGGTGGGAGGGTTAGGAGACGGAGCATTTTGAACATTAGAAGAAGCAGGTTTGGGGTTGGTGCTTGAGGCGGAATGTGGTTGGGCATGGAAAGTGCCAATCACACCTTCGGCTACATGAGAAGCAGCTGGAGTAGTTGAAGTGGCGGAAGTGGAAGGACGAGGTGCGTCAAGTAGTAAGTCATAAAGGGTACCCATTTGTGAGTAAACGAGGTCAAGGTATTGAGCACGACTTATGGCCTGCTCTTCCGTGACCACTCCACCCATGGAGATGTCACGACCAATGTCGTTCACAAATGATTTTGTGAACCACTCTGCCAGCAATTGATCGGGAATTTCGAGTTTTATGAGACGTCGTCTCCGTCGCCACTCATGAATGTGATCGGATATATGAGTGGCTTTGTTTTGTTTGAAAGAACTCAAAATCTCAATCCTCGTTTGGTAACGGATTGGTAACTAGTAGTGGGTGAGGAAGGCCATATCCAGGGTGTTGAAGTCGACGAAGAAACCTCGTAGTAATTCTATATACCAATTCGTATCAGAACCCGTGAGGGTCCTTTGAAAAATATGTAAATGAATAGAGTCATCCATCAACGAGTTGGATGAGCGCCAGAGGTGAAAAGTCATGACATGATTGTTCGGGTCCTCTCCCACTCTGTCGTCGAATTTAGGGATGTCCAATGGGAGCTTGGCTGGTATAGTGGGCCATTGAGGAGAGTGACGGATTGGATCATTTAAAATCCTTGACAAGTCCGGGAGATCCAAAGTGGCCAAGAAGGGTGACTGTCGATTCACATGCGGGTACTGGTGGCTTTGGGGAGGAAGCCCCGTCAAAAAACTAGTAGGACCATAAGCAGTCTGCATATAATGTGAAGACCCAGGCAGATTCGATAGAGGTTGTAGAGGAAAGTATCTCATGGGATTGTATCCTTGAACAGGGACGTGAGTTTGAGCATTCGAGCCCCAAATAGGATTGGATGTACCTTGATATGGTTGGCCTATACTAGGGGGTATAACGGATACAGTTGGAAGCTGTTTCCCCCCAGTCAATTGAGGAGTATGTTGTATCAGATGATTCCAATACTGGGCCAAGGATGGAGTTATGTTTTGTCCATAAGGTGGGGTCGGTAGGGGTTGTCCGCCAATTGGGGGTTGTGTTCCAATTGGGGGTAGTGTGCCAATTGGGAGTTGTGTTCCAATTGGAATTTACATTCCAATAGGAATTTGTGTTCCAATTGGGATTTGCGTTCCAATAGGAATTTGCCCGCCAAGGGGGGGTTGAGTCAAACCTCCTTGGTGGAATTGTCCACCAACAGGAATCTGGTAATTTGGTGTGAATGATGGAATAGTGCCACTAGGATTAATGCTGCCACTAGAGGACAAGAAAGGTCCTCCAAAAGGGGGTTGAGGAAGTGTTGGAATGAAACCGGGAAGAGAGTGCCTAGAAGAAGGGGGACCATTAGGAGTGTCGGATGGGGTTTGCATAGGAGTGGTAATAGAATCATTCAATGCACGATACCTGGGTGGTAGTGTCAAGGTGACACTGGGCGAGAGCGGTGTGCCGATGGGGGCTTGACTAACCGCAGTAATCCCAGTGTGAATACTCGTAGTATCTGTGTAATGGACCATTTCTATAGGGATGGTCAAGATGTGGTCAGATCGTGGGGCGTCCATACTAGGAAAATAATAGGCAATAGTAAACGGTATTGTGTCTGGGTTAGAGGTTTAGGAGAGCACAGGTGAGACGGTGATCTCAACGGTTGATCCTACAGCAAAAAGGTCCCGTCTAAAAACACCCGTAGACCAAAAAGGATCTTGTCCCTCTATTCCTGGAAAGGGTCTAATCGGTGATCCAGAAGACACAACAACTAAGTCTCCGGAAGAATTCACTCACATAATCTGTCTCTCAGAATCAGGGTGAAGTCGAAATTCCTCTCGAGTATTGGTAATTCTAAAATGTTCTAGAGAGTCGGTTTGTTCCACTTGTGGAGTGGTAACGTCTTGGACTTCACTCTGTTGAGGAGAGCCCTCAAGTGAGCTTGTAGGCAGGGGTTGAGAACCTTTCAGATGCTCTAGAGATAAACCCTGCAACAACATGGAGGATCTATTGTGAACGAGTTACAAACTTACGAAGAAAATCTTATGGTCAACTTGGGTAAACAAACAGCACGCACTAGTAAACAAAATCTAGGAAACAATACCAAGTAAACAAGACCTTCTAATTCCAAAGTCACTAGTTGGTGATGAAATCCAACGTCACGACAATGAGATGAAAAGGGGCTGGGCTAGGGTGGAAAAGTTACGTTGACGACCTGCTTAACAGACTTACACCTTGGTGCAAGCTCCCACACATAATCATGGGTATACCCTCCAAGGAGCCTGAGTGAGTTTGGCCAACGTCGATTCCAGGTACCGTAAAGACTAGTCCCTTCACAGTCACCTTGTGTAAGACCCTAAGAAGATAGGCCATTAAGGTTACCACCGACAACAATAAAGCATGGGGGGACAGTCGACAGCCCGATCCACATGCAAGGGCAGGGTATCTAGCCCGAAATCAACTTAAGAGGCCTCCACTCATAATTGTGGGTATACCTCCAAGTGACCCCCATAATATGTGCAATCTCTACACCGATATCAACCAAGCAGGGTGAGTAACTTGGTCAGTATCAACGCGACCTTGTGTTTGACCCTTGTGTGAGAAGGGCTTCCTAGGACAAAATGTTGTAAATGGAATTTGACACTCCTTAACACAAGATGTTATTGTGTGTTTTGTGCTTTGGAGAGTGTATCTCTCTACCTATTCCAAAGTGCTAGCGTAGCTAAATATTGGTGTAATAGAGCCCTAGAAAAGTGTTACTAGTTAAATTTTTTAAATTTGCGCAATGTTATTAATGGTTGTTGTTACTCAAAGGAAACAGAGATGAAACCGATGTTGTGTAAGACTCTGACCCAACAATGCGTAGATAGGAATGAAGTATTTCAATTTTCGTTCGATGAATCCTATGTACAGGAGGGAAAGAGAAATGTTCCAGAGCAATCTTGAACTACGATACACAATTTTCTTTGAAATGCAATCTCAACAAATCATGCAATAATGACAATTCTCTATATTTGTTCTTTTTCAATAATTTCAACCATGGATTTTCAATATTTTCAAAGAGGAAAATGCTTTTGAAAGAAAAAAATGTTTTTACTTTTCAAAAAGGATCTACACCATGATGGTGAAAGTGAGGAAAACCAAAGACTAATGAACAAGCAATAAACAAAAACCCAAACCAATCTTTCAATGGAAACAAAAATGACAAGTAGAAAAAACTAGTCTTTTCAATTGCATGAGAAAAGTAATCTTCCAAATAATGAGCAAATGAGAAAGACAAAGAATCCCAACTTTCAAACCGATCACCGATTCTTAACCAGACAAGCACTCAGATTCCAAAATCAGAGAGTATATCTTTGCCAAGAAAATTCAAGAGATGAGAGTCGAGAAAAAGATGGACAGGAAGAGCCTTTGATTTCCGAAGACTGATCGTGCAAAAAATTTGAAGACAAGAAAACATCAACCAATGGTTCAAGAAGTTCTTTTCAGACACCTATACTGATCTGGGCAGCTGAACATGCAAAAATCTTAAATCCAAAAATCTTAAAAGAGGGTTCGCAGGCTACCAGTGTTACACAGTGCGAGAATGGGTCATTCTCGCAGGCTAGCTTTGAGCAGAGTGTGAGAACCTCGAACTGGACTTAAAATCAAAGTGCGAACTAAAAGTATTCTCGCAGGCCACTGTGGGGTTCAGTGCGAGAATGCCTAAAACTAGGCAATTTTTTGGAAAAAGACAAAAATTTTGAAAGGACTTATGGACCTAGAGGGTCTATCAGGGTGTCTTGAAGACTCAGAGATTGATAGAAATGGAGAAAGGTAAGGCAAGAGAAAATGGCCAAGGAAAAACACCAAAAACCATAAATAAATCGGGTTGCATCCCAAGTGGAGTCACCAATTTTGTTATCGGACTAATCAGTAGGTGCGGACACTAACATATCTCCCTGGATCCACCTGGATCTAGAACAAAACAGGACAAGACATGACTCTTTCCCTAAGTTATGACCATTGAATCAGCTAGTAAAGAGGAACAAGTGACATACCTTTGTATCGCTTCCTAGGGTCTTTGTTGCTCTCGCTTCACTCTGGTGCTCTCGTGAGGTCAAGACCAAGACAACAAAAACCAACCAAAGTGAAGATAGAAAAATATATTCAATCGTCAACTTATGTGTGTGATCAAGAAATTACACAATAAAGTAAGAATGACTTTATGGGAAAAGGACATGTCGTTGTATCATATTAATCGAAAGTAGAAGATACAACCTAATCGCCTTGATGTCGCAAGCTTCCTTTCGGTGACTCTTGGTTCCAACACACACACTTGCTCAATCCTTGCATGAAGAAGATCTAACTCCTCTTGATAGACTTGCTAGAGTCTCCAAGATCCTGTTCAAGCTAGGTCCTTCACACAATTCCTTCACCAATTCTCCAATTAATCTTGCTTAACCTTTTCCATGAGAATCCCATCAATATATAGGAAAGGATGAGATGGTTACTTGGATGAGAATG
>SNQJ01S0112447.1:4029-27080 GCA_010110895.2 Picea sitchensis
GAGATATCAACGACAATAATATCAATAACTTGATGGACTTTAGGATTAGATGATAATATGATAAGCACATTTTTTAATTCACCTATTACTTTAACACTAGTTCGATCAAGCTGAATAATTTTCAGGCTGGAAGGTTGAACTTCATCATTAATTTTTTGACAGACAGACCAAGGCATTATGTTTGACAAAGAACCTGAATCTACCATACAGTTATGTACATTCCTATTGAAATTTTCAAAAGTCAACAAAAAGGGTGGGACATTTCTGTGAGTATTAACAGCAGAAGTTTGTTGTTTTTTAGTCGCAGCCCCTGAAACTAGTTTATCTACATTTGTTACACTTTTTATAGAAAGGTCTCTTTTATCAGAAGACTCTGGCGTTGTTTTGACGGAGACCTTTTGAGGTGTTTTGGGGCTGTTTTCAGCAACTTTGTTGTTGTTTGGATTGTTGTTTTTGCTATTTTCTGCAATATTTTGCAGCATCTTTTGCAGAAGAAAAGGGAATTTCAATAATTCATAAACAGAAATATTAGCTCTAAGTTTTTTGAGATCCTCAATCAAATCATACTCTAAATTCGGGGCTAATGAATTATGTTTAGTTTCAATTGATTTAGATTGTTTTTGAGGTGCATTAGTTCCGATTTCATAAGAAGATTTATTTGATGTCTTGCTCCTGGTATTGTAAGGATGCATTGTTTCGAAATTAGCTTGAAAAATGCTATCCGAAAAATGCCCGAAAATGTTGGGAGAGGATTCGTCCTCTTCCACTATCTCTTGTTCAGCCATATCTTCAGGAATCTCAGGAGGAATCAAGTTATCATGTGCCTCTAGAATCGTCTGAATAGAAAATTCCAAGCTTTTTAGATTTAGGCCTTCAGAATTTGAGTTAGGCCGGTTTGTAGGAAAAGGCTTTCTAAAAGGGGGTTTGTAAGGCCCTTTGCTTGAAGAAGCTTCTTCAGCCGATCTTGTCAAATCTATAACCTGATTAGACAACTTTTGAATGACCTTCTGTAAGCTTTCTAGATCCGAACTATCTGATTGATTTTTGTTTTGGGGAGGTCTAGGAAGAATTTTGATTTTCTTCTTGGAGGCTGAAGTAGTCTTTGCCACGTTAAAGATATTGTCTTTTAGGTTGAGAATATCTTTCTTGATTTGACTCGCCTCTTCGAAGGCTTCTAACAATGCATCTTTCTTGGACATTTTTATCCAAATGGCTATGTTTTGGTGTAAGGATTTCGTGTAGTATGCGAGGATAAGATTTTCGATAGGCATTGAGTCATCGGGATTCGACTCTTTAATGTTAGGAACCTTTTATTAAAGTCTTTTATCTTTTCTTTGGGGTTCATCTTTAAACTAGAGAGTTCCATGACTAGGACTTCAGGAGATTTTTCATCTCTGAATTTCTCAAGGAAACAGGACTCAAATTTATCCCATGACACAATGGCGTGGGGTTGTTGGGCAAAGTATCAGGTAGAGGCATTGCCTTCAAAGGTGTAGGGAAAAATTCTACACACTACGTCTTCGTGTTCAACACTATGGAGCCTAATGGCTAGCATGAATTTTTTGATATGATCCTCAACAATCTACTTGGAATCTGGGTCAAATTTAGAGAACCATTNTAGGGCCCAGGTATGGCCACTGCATCTTGATCGAGACAAGGTCTGGAGGGATTGTTCGGATTGGCCATAGGCATGGGTGGTGTCGAAGGCTGAGATGAGGAACTTCCTTCATCTGATATTTCTTCTCTAGAAGAAGAAGGAGATGAAGGGGGTGGTGATGGTGGAATACCATATCCTCTTGTTGTAGGAGTGAGGATGTGATCTGGATCCGTAGGGTTTAGGGTAAGATCAGTACCTTCAAGTTGCTCCCTGATATCAGAGAAGTATAATGGCTGGTTCAAAGGCCGACTTGGTTGTCTAATATGGGCTAAGGCACTGTGCATCCTTATGAGGGATTGACGAACAATTTCTTGTACATCGACCCCTGGGGGGTTTGGGGTTACTAGTTCAACAGTGATCCTTGGATTGTCATTTGATGTGGTTGTTGTTTGAGGGACAATGTTGTCGTTAGAACGACTTCTTGTTATTATAGGTGAGAGGGTAGGTGGGGGAGGAATCTTGCAACCTCCTCGTGCCATCAATAGTATTCATGCCCTCCCTCTAGTGCCATTTGTTGACGGTTGAAATTGACCGCTCGTCAACTGGAAGAGAATCCAGTTCGAGGTTGTCTAATTAACCCAAGCCATTTGGATTAATTCACTCTAACGGGTTTAATGGCTCCATTGGCCAATCCAAAGTCCTAAGGGAAGCAAAAAATAACTAAAACAAATGCAATAAATTACTAAATAATAATCGCTGAAATATATATGTACATCTAAATATATATATATATGCAGTTTATCTAATTAATATTTATGTAATAGTTATATTTATCATATATACAACATATACAAATAATGAGTTTTAATCTGAACTCATAGAAAATCAAATGTTTAATGGTTCTTTTTTATGAAAGTAATAAAGAAAGTGAAAATACTATTTTTTTTTATTTGTTTTCTTGTTTGTATGCACTCATAAAATCAAACATTAAACTACTTAATTAAACAGAAATATATAGATAGTGAAAATTACACTATATATAAAAACTTCTATAATAAGCAAGCAAATGAAATAAAAGAATAGACTAACCTATTAATGCATCCAACGACTCTATAATAGAGAATATCCAGCCACCTTATCCTATTTTAAAATGAAGAATCATACCTCTAACTAATGAAATCAAATCATATCAGGTAACCTTGGAATTCACAATGGCTATTGCAGCCTCCACGTTTTTAAATACTATGTTGTCTGTTGTCTTTATACGCTTTTCTTTACCTTGAATAACATATTTGAGTCTCTGGTTTTCACTCGTTAAAACATCAATCTGATCCTTTAAATCCTTAAGACATGACTGTAGAATAGGGATATCAATATAATATCTATCAATCCATGATAGACAAACTTCCCAATTTGATTGTGCAATGGTTGTATGGAAACAAACTTGGTTGTGGACCGGAGCACCCTCCATACCGACAATGGATTCATTAATTAATTTGACACCAGTAAACTCTGGATTATTTTTAAGACAAGGAGGTAAATTGTTAACAAAATTATAGGGCCGATCAAGGTGTGGCTAGGATGACTGAAAGTCTTCTGCAACGAGGAACCTCTCGATTTCAGAGTCTGAGCTTTCATGCACTTCGATCATATTCATTGAACTCGGATGAGAATTCGATTTGTTATGAAGTCTCCTAGAAATTAGCCTGCTAGCCCTTTTGTTCTTAAAATTGATATCAAAATTACTCTTAGATATCTTTCCTGTAGGTTTCTTTACATTTTTAACACGGTCATTTGGATGTGTAATCTACTAATAGACCTGTTCAATGACCTTGGGATCGATCAAGGGTTCGATGTTAGAGGAAGAGACACAATTCTGGGGAGGTGAAAGAGATGTCGTCGGGTGGACAAGGGTCTCCTCAACCACGAGCTTATCTACCTCCCCCATATCAGGGTTACCATAGCCATTTCGGGTTATGAACGAATACCAACTGTCATTCTGTGACTCTAATTGATGTATGAGCGGGATTTTAACTAGGCCGTGATGAAAAAGACTAGAGTCTGACCACTTATTTTTGTATCTTTTCCCCATTTTATAAAGACTCCTCAGTAAGTAATACGACATATTCAAAGGGAAACCCATAAAAATCATAAGCAGATGTAAATGATACAAAAATACAAGCCCGAAACGTCCCTCACAGGTAACAAATTGCTTTACCACAGTGATAAAATCGTGCCACCGAGCTTTTAGGAGGGAAATGGGCATACCTTTATCATAGATCGTTATTTTCCGAGATGTAAACAGCAAGGTCCAAGGAACTTCTTCCACTTTTGTTTTTTTAAACCACCTTTGATCGCTTGCTAGTAACCCTGTGGCTTGACTCAGAAACTTCTTGGTAACTTCCAGTTGCACATCACCAACTTTCTCTCTACAACCATCAAAGGAGGAAGCGAATTCTTGGGCAACCTGTAATTTGAAACCCTGAAACTTCCTAATGAAAACGAGCTAGCCACTTCTCCCCAAATCTCCTCTGCCATCGTCATATTAGAGTAGGGTTTGGATACCATTTGGTTCAATTCTCACGATAGGAGCCATACTGGACGGGAGGGTAATCAAACAAACACAGCATATAGGGAGGGTTTGTGAAAACAAAAGAGATCCATAACCCCGAGCCCAACAATGAACATTGTAAAGACTCATACGATGGGATGGACGTTTAATTGAAATACACGCGAAAAATGTTTGTGAAGCCCAAGGCCATCCTTAGAAATGATGGAAGTCTGCAAATTGTATGCCACCTTTGCATTTAGTACGATCTAGGACCAAATCATTAAAACAAAAATAAGTACATGCATCATGGGTTTGATCACAAAGTTTGGGTAAGTCAAAAATCGAAAAATCCAAAGTTTTGTAAAAGAAACGTAGCCAAGAATCAAACCAAAACCATACAAAAAATCAAATTGTGGGGGTGTTTTTCTCATAAAGCCATCAATATCTTAAGCATGCTTGGAATTAAAAGGATCAAAACAAAGAGATTAACATCTTCATGGCAAGGAATCAAAACTCCATAATAAACTATATGAACAATTTGCCTTCAATGAAATTTTAAAACATAATGGTAATCAGAGTTGCAAGTTTTCATGTTTTCAGTCATGAAAACAAAGCATGAATAGACAATAGGGAAAAGCGACAACTTATAACTATCATTTCGGAAACCGCTCATGAAGAGTGATAAAAATTCATGACCCTAGTTAGGCAGCTATATAGATCGTTTAATTGACATAAAAAGTTAAGAAAATCGTTGGGCTGCCAACAATTTGTTGACATTTGTATGATGTACTTGACAGAGTGTATACAGACCTATTCACTGTTTCTGAAGTGTTTGATGATACTATGTGGCTGCAAGGTCTGATTTTCTATTGCATGTCCCGGATGAGGTTGTGGCTAATTATTTGTTGATTGACTAATTCAAATTTTGCATCCTCTTGATAACATGATATGTTGTATGACTTCATACTTGTGCTCTCGCATACAGATCCTACTCTTCTATTTCAAATTAACATATGTAGTCTTAAGACACTCACCTACAGTCATCACATTATTTTTCAATAAACCTACCACTCTCTCATAAGTTGGTTTAAAGGTAGGGAATCTATTGTTTATTTTATTGGCTAGTATTCTTTTGATTGCATGGATGATCTCATTCTTTTTTTTTGCAAGAGCAAGTTTGTAGAGCCACTTTGATCACATGACCACTCCAACCTTCAGAGGCATATGGGGAAATATGTTGATCCTTTTCTAGAACCTTTACTTTGATCCTTACAAAGCCTCCTCTTTTTCTATTTCCCTGAGGTCCTGAGCTTCTAAGGCCATAGGATCCATATTTCCTATAGAACCATCCCAAAGCCTCTTTGGATTGATCTCTATTGGATTCTTCTTTTGGATTTCCCTCTCTCCAAAAACCTATCTCCAAGAACTATTGAGTTTTTTCCTTCTTTTCCTCTATTATTTCCTCTAACCAAATATCATAGTTGGATTCGTCTCGTTGAGATTTGTCCAACGACTAAAACCATACTTAAATCTGAGTTCCAGATTGAAATTTATGGCATCTCAAAGTTTCCTAAGTATTCATTCACCTTTTCCACCTCAATGCCACGTGGAATCCACGTGGTTCCCTCTCACTTGTGACATCCCACATGGTACCGACGTGGTGTTGATGTGGCACCCATTACCTATCCTCCTGGTCATCGGGATCTACCCTCTTCATGTCCTCCCACCTTCCGATCACATACTCTGAAAAAGACGTCAGAGCTTCATTGTCCCTGGCATTCACACTCTTCTTTGTCAGAGTCATTCTCCATCAGAGTACATCTACTTTTAATATCACAAATCACTCCAACGAACTTCCCCCAATGAATGCTTGGGATTGATGGCCTTGTGGCTGCAATACCCACAATAAATAAATTTATTTCAGTTCCTCAGTTTTCGAATGTTCCTTCACTACCTCATATCGAATCCTTAACTTCATCTTTCACATAACAATGTTTTTCGCAGTTGAATTCTTTAGTAAATTTCACATGCTCTTTTGAAGCTAAGCCCCTTTTCCTTCTAAGAAACCAACATCATAACCACTGGCTTATTACTTTGTAAAATTTTTGCGAGCTTAAACTTTGAGAAGATTTCCAAATTGAAACTCTTCCAAGCCGTCGATTGTTTCCCTGAGTGAACAGTCGGATCTTTTTTGTGCAATAGTATTCGGGTTATAACTTTGGATGGTCAGAGTTAACACTCCGAATGGTCTCCTTCGGAATCTAAATGACTTTTAATCATGACCATTGATTATCACTAAAAGGATGATCTAGATATTTCGCATGCAAAAACAAAGCCATGAGGGAATATTCCTCGACACCTCTTCTCGATACCTTCAAACGTCACAAATTTTCTAGATATCGAATAATTAGCTCTTTCTACACGTCATTACTTTTTTCGGGCCTTAACCTTCAACAGGAGAATTGAAGAAGAAATATTCTTCTATTCTTTTCTTTGATACCTTTGCACTAGCGTGTTGGAATAGGCTGCAAAATGGCTCTTCCGATGGATGATGTAGATTTCTCCAAATCTGTTGAATGGTTATATCTCCCTCTTAGAGTTAATACGTTGGGATGGGAATTGAATAAGAGATAGGAAGACTCCGATGCAAAGCCTCGAACACACACTCTACCATTTTCAAGGTCCAATGGATAATTGACCAGAACCGTTGATGTGGTGGGATTTCTCTTTTACACGTTCAAGAATTAATGGTCCAGATTAACCTAGGGCCTGGTCAATCGTTGTTGAGTGAGAATTTTTAAACAACCATAAATTTTTCTACAAATGTCAGAATGAGGCTTGTGATACCTCNTTGATGTGGTGGGATTTCTCTTTTACACGTTCAAGAATTAATGGTCCAGATTAACCTAGGGCCTGGTCAATCGTTGTTGAGTGAGAATTTTTAAACAACCATAAATTTTTCTACAAATGTCAGAATGAGGCTTGTGATACCTCATTAGAAAGGTATTGGGCATAGGAACGCAATGATATGGGTCTCCAAGTCGAAAAACCTATACAAGACATCAAAAAATATAGAAAAACAACAACTATGGATTTGGGGGGGAAAATGGCCATACCAACTTCAAGCAGTCATATCTGGGGCTACGAGTAATGAAATCAAGCCCAGGATAGCTTGATATAAATATGGAGAAGAGAAGAACAAGATGGCATAGAAAATGGTGGGATATTGCGAGTGTAAATTGCTCGAAAATGCAAAACATAAACATAATCCGAATTTAGATGAAGAACCAAACATGATGAATTCAAACAATCTTGTCTTGAGATACTGACAACAAAATTGAGCCAACAACAAATCAAAGGAAATATGAGACAAAGGAGAACAATACAAAATGATATCATTCAACATATCAGATCCAAACACATCGAGAAAAGCACAAGGAATTCAGAAAACGACCCAATAGGCATAGTGAATAATAAATTTAAATAGATATCATTGGTAAACTATCATAGGGTGAATGTAACCACCCAAGAGTCCCTTCAGCTCCCATTTGTAACTCCTACATATACATTTTTGAAATTACAGAGAAATTTGAAATGGAAAAAAGACAAAATTAGAGAAGAACGAAACAAATGGTCATGAGAACTTGAGAGTCTCTCTCTTGTTCTATAAAAGGGAGATAGTTGAATGTATTAAGGACTTTTTCCCTTTGTAACAAAGGATGGTACTATTACTTTTGAGGAATAAAGAGCCAGAGGAATTTCAGAAATTTTTGGCTTTGATGGATGTAGTAGAGACTACTCTTGATGCATTTATCTTTTGCTTGGGTAGCTAGGATTCTGTTGTATGAATTTTTTTTGCACTTTGTGTTGTTTACTCAGGATATCACATGTTTCTTCATGGGTACATAAATGATGTTGTAAATGTATTGTGCAACTATTTGTTTATACATCTGTAGCATTATTGCTTTAATTTACCATTAGAATACATGAATTATTTATGGTTCTAATGGTTAACTTTCTCTGTACTCATTCTATTAGTTTTTCTCTCGGGATAGTTTTGAATTAGTTTATATTAGATTAGTTAGCTTTTAGTTAGTTTAGTCTTAGAATTAGTTAGAACTCTTTGTGGGGAAGTTTGATCTCTTTCCCATTTTTATTCTTTTAATTCTGAGTGGTAACAAGGCCCATAAACTTGCGAGAAACACTACTCCAAACAAGAGTAGGTCTAATTGGGACCTGTCATCGGGCGTTTTCCCTCATCTGATTGAATGGGTAATTTTGGCTTGTCAACATAAATGGTGATAGGATGGCCAGATGACAAGTTGAGCCTATGGAGTCATCTACATTGAGTTTTTGTTTTAATTTACTAATGGCTCCATCCCATATCCCTCTATGGAGGTGTTTTTATGGTACTGTACATCCCAAACCTCCTAGAAAGATTTTATATTTCTTTTCGCAACTAATATTTGATGACGAGGGTGAAATATCTGCATCTGAACATGCTTTTAATTTCTGTACATTTTGTGGTTTTCACAGTATTACTGATAGAAATATCATTTGTAGTTTATTCACTCTCAGTTTTGCAGTCCGGGTCAAGAGTTGGTGTGAGACTTTTCCGACTTCCTATATTCACACATGGGAACAATTTATACGTGAATTTTTGCATGCTTTTGAGAACAATGATTATGATAATTTATGTGAAGAAATTTTAGAGCTTAAGAAAAACAAAGATGAATCTCTTGCATATTTTATTATCATATTTACTCATCTTTGATATAGATTTCCTTTGGATGATAGGCCCTCTAACAATTATTTTATTTCATGCCAAGTTTCTCTTACTAATGAAACATATGAACTAGTGGATGAAGAATCTAAATCATGTTTTAATGTCCCTCTACACGTTGATTTGGATTTAAATGAAAATGTTGAAAATAATAATGGTTTAGTTGAAATCCATATGTCTGGATATTTCTTTACTATGGGGGATATAGACCAGATAGAAAAATATTTTTCAAAAGAAACATATGTATCCTCTCACCACTCCATTCCCCCTTTCCTTCCTTGTGACGAGAAAGAATCCTCTTGTGTAAATTCAAGTTCAAATGTTTCTCTAGTTGACCAAGAGGAGGGTTTTCCTATTGATAATGGGACACTTCGGGTCACACCGATGGTTATGTCAGGTTCTCATTGTCCCACCTCATCTTTTTCATCACAATAAATGGAGGAAGGAGCTATGGAGAAAAAATTGAAAGATGATCCTTTTTTTAATGAAGAAAATCTAGACACACTTAACATGATACCTACCTCACCATTGGATAAAGTGGAATTAATTCATGCTTATTTGGATTATCCTGTTGTTACAATTTCTCCTTTTATGCCTAACATAGAGCAAGATTGTTTTCCTCTAGTTGATGGATCATTTATTGAAAATTCTTGTTCTAATGATTCTTGTAATTTTATCCTCTCTTCTAACTGTGATTATACTTTGGAAGATATTTCAGACCCTCATGTTATGTAGGAGCAAGGCATCCATGCTGAATTTTTCACTCAAGGGGAGAATAAATAAACATACAAGACATACCTCTTGTAACACAACAACCCACTTCTTGTTTACAAGAGAAAAACTATCTTGAGGAAGAACATGGTGATTGTAAAACCACGCCTAGTGTGGAGCCCATTAATTCAAAATCATCCAATGATGTTTTTAAAGAGGAGGAACTACCATTCAAGGAGTCACTTTTTGAAAATCCCTATTGTTCTAGAGAAGCTTTTCATTCTCTAAATTCTTCCATTTATTTCTATTTATATCCTAATCTTTTTAATGGATTAATTTTGTTGGACACACCTACCACACTTAGAGGGGGTGGGGGGGTGAATGAGTGTGGGGCTCTTTTTCCCAATACTTCCCTCTTACAAAAAAATCATTAGTTAGCATTCAACTTTTACTTATTACTCAGTGCTGTCATTTATAACCAATTAGATGTGAGCACATGTTAGCAACATATCATCAACAAGTCATCACCACAAGGAACACAAAGAACACAGGATGTATGTACAATTTTCTTTTTATTACAGACTACAATCCTTGGGGTTTTTTAGCAACAACTAAATAAAGTAAAACTCTACAAGAGCACCATCTCTATCATGCAAGACTAAACTTACACATGCAACACCAACTGAGATGAGGCAACAATCCTCAACATATATCAATCTGCAACAGGTACGCGACCTATCAGTAGTGCAACCCGCATGTGTACACGCCCTGATTCACTACATCCTGCGTATGTATGCGACCAATGTATAAAACAACTTGTGTATACCTTCTGAGCTATTAGGGTTTATCCTTCAAGATCAAATCAGATCCTTTTCAACCAATTCATCATTCTCTTTTGTTTCTCATTGTCCAAACTGACCACCAGTCAGTCACAACACATCCAAGCTCTCCAATATCTTTCTCATACATCTCAACCATACACTATGAATGCTATTCAATCATGTATAAACAACAAGTATACTGTAACCATCATATTAGTACTGAGTCACAAGAGTGTTGAACACTCCATCAACCAACACATACCACATCACAACAACCATACCAAGAATGTGATGCAGGCGCTTGCCACCTATGCACTCGCTCCACGCCCACTCACAGGATCGTTCTAAAATCCCCTTGAGCTGAATTAGCTCTTTGGATTCCCTGCTGGAATCTCTGTTGAAAACCCAATCCATAGGTCCTTCTCATTTCCCTGTCACAGCCTCTGCACGCGCCTGTGACCTTTCCCAGATTTAATTTCGGGTTTCAGGGTTTCGTGATCCCCGACATCAAGAGTTCCTATTCTCTTGAATCCTCGAACTCCGACTTGCCGATGCACTCCTTTAGGCCTTAGCCCCTCCTAGATAGGCTCTCTATTCCACACGGTCTTCTACACCTAACCGTGATTGTCCCTGACTTAGTATCAGGGTTCGGGGTTTCGTCCTTCTTGATGTCGAGAGTCACTGTCCTCTCGAATCCCTGATCACCGATGAGATCTCTTCCCGGCCTTGGCCCCTCTGGCTATGCCCTTTGGTCCATGTGACCGCTTCCCATAAGACTGCAGCCTTATCTTCTCCTGTCGGGGTTTTGGGTTTCAATTTCCCGATGCTTTCCAACCTTTGTTATCCCTCCAGGCTAAGATCCTTGTCCATGTGACCTTCTCCTATATGACTGCAGCCATATACTTCTATTGGAGTTTCAGGGTTTTGGATGTCAAAATGCAATCGCCCTTTGGATCCACGATCCTCCGATTCTCGATGCACTTTAACTTAGCTAGCCCTCTTGGCTCAGCCCCCTGGTCCACATGACCATTACCCCATGACCACAACCTTACCCCTCGTCGTGGTTTCCAATGCCTAAATGCATATGCCCATGGGATTTCCAGCTCCTCGAATCCTGACTCTCCGTCGTGCTGACAGCTGGCCCCCACTCATCGGGGTATTGCGTTTCGCGATTCCAACATCTCAAACACTTTGCCTACAGGATCCAGAATATCCCGATGACCCAAACACTGATAGACGGCTTCCTTGTTGGGCCTTTTCCCGATGGCTCCGATTTCTGCCACGCGTCCTCCCTGATGGATGGTTCTGATCTCTCCAGGATTTCAAGACTTGTGATGTCCCAATTCTTTCGACCTCAGGAAACTCGATCTCTCGAGTGCCGAAATGTCGACGATCGCTCGATCTCTGCCACATGTCTCTGCTAACGGACGACTCAGATCACTCCGGTGTTTCGAGACTTGAAGTGTCTCGATTTCCTCTATCTCAAGACTCCTGATTTCCCGATGGCTGAGTCCTGGTGGTAAACCTTGTGCAGCTCCTGTCCGATCCGACGGCTGACGGGTACCTGCTCCAGTTCTGACGGCTCAGATCCTTTCTTCTTGTGCACTTTCTCCAGAGGCTAAATTCTGAGCATCTTCTCCCGGTCCTACGGCTTACGAGATTTCTATGTGAACATCTGACGGTCCACAACCTCCTCCTTCTGTGCGCTTCTCTGGACGTGGAAACCAACAATCCAAATCTCTATTTCCTGCTGATCTGACGGCTGCTGTGCTCTCCTGAGCTTCTACACTTTCTTCCCAGACTTGGAAGAATTTCACGTTCTCAAAGGCTTCGACCTTTGTTCTCTTTCCTCTGTGAGCTCTCGACTTCGAGTTCACCTCCACGTACGAAGATGCTATTTCTCCTGATCTTTTATCTTCGAATCCTTGAAGGATTCTTCAACTTCTGCACTCCTGCAGAGTCTTCTCACGCACACGTTGGTGCTATTTCTTATGAGCTTCTACAACCACTCAGACCCCTAAGGGATTTTTCCCTTCTTCCTTCTCTCCCACAGATGGAGAATATAATGCCTTCCTGTCTTCCTGCTTGAGCAACCTCTTGCTGAGTCTTTCTGAGTGTTCAGCAACCTAGTGAAGATCCTTCAGTGGATACTTCCTCCAACTCCGGAACTCAAAGAGTTCTCTTCTCCTCTGTGCCTATCTGCACACTATCTCTATGCCCACCTGGAAGAGTATCTTCTTATAACTTCCAGCAGTTTTGTCCTCCTGTGCACCTATGCACTCGCTCAATGCCCACCTGGTAGAGTTTCGCAGAATCCTCAGTGATTCTGGTCCTCTCTCTGATCTCACAGCAGAGTTCTTCCAACTGCACCTTGTGCATATGCTCAATGCCCACCTGGCAGAGCTTCACAGAAATCCTCAGAGATTCTATTTTCTTCAAACTCTTAGCAGATTTCTTCCTCAAATGCACCGCAACGCATATGCTCAATGCCCACCTGGCAGAGCTATACAGAATTCACAGCAGAATTCTATCTGCAGCTGTGTTTCTCATACACAGCCTTGCCTCCAAGGTGTTCAGCAACCTTGAGGTCTTCCCTGAGTTGATGATTTCATCTTCTGTGCCACAGCACATCTTTGTCTGAACCCGCAGTGTTCAGAAGTGCAACCTCTGTGCACTGGTATTCAGAGACCGCAACACTTTGTCATGCCCTCCTGACATGAACCCTCAAAGACCTCTCAATCCTGAAACCAAACAACCCCTGCAGAATGCATTAACATAACATACATCTACAACATACATAGAGAACACACACAGACATCCACATAACACACAGTAATGCAGGAAAAACTACTCTTTCTATTAAATATGGAAAATGCCTGTATTTACAAGGTGTTCCTGAGCACGACCTGTAACAAGGTCTCGGCTCTTCTCTTCTTCTTTCTACGGCTCTACAACTCGGCCTCTACTCATCTAACTCAAAATGAGATCTAAAAATCTCTTTTACCTGAGGGGGCTCTTAGAGTGCTTCCCTCCAACCTACCTACCCTATCCAATTACATTGAATGGGCTGTCTAGTCCAGAATCAGATCTAGATCTCAGCCATACAAACATTTAAGGCTGATCTACTCTACGCCTGCACAAAGGCATGGCTTCCTGGCTCAACAGCCTAAGCATTTAAATTACATTGAATTCAAATTTAGATGAGGCTGCACCTCTCTTTTAGCGTGCGATTTGGATTCGCTGGCGTGGCTAGCTGGTTGGCTGGCTAACGTGGAGAGATGCTCCTGCATCAAAATCCTCAGCTGCAAAATCATGAGTTCCTGCTCATGCACTTCCCCTCTAAGCTGTTGGAACCCTCCTGGATCCCAAATAAATATCTAGAGCTTCCCATCTGCTCCATTCTGCTGCTGCTGTTGCTGCTTCTGCTGCGTTGCTGCTGCTGCTGCTTTGTTCCTTCTGCTCAGCCGCTCCCCACTGGAAGTCTTTTCTGACCTCAACATCAGCTCC
Organism: Picea sitchensis; assembly: GCA_010110895.2. Lineage (NCBI taxonomy): Eukaryota > Viridiplantae > Streptophyta > Pinopsida > Pinales > Pinaceae > Picea > Picea sitchensis. The sequence continues at coordinate 18,000 of SNQJ01S0112447.1, forward strand.
ATGATCTCCTCGATCACTGCATCCAGCTGCTCTAGTGGCTGGTCCTGTTTTTGCAGTCTCCTCAGCTGCAAAAATTTTCGGCACATGAGCAGATCACCATGATCTCCCATGCCTCCTTCATCAGCTTCCAACTTCAGTTGTTGGATGTGCACACCTTGCACTTTCACCCTCTCTTCCAGGGCTTCAATTTGATCCCACAGATCAACAAAGCAAGTGTTGTCTGCTTCTTCTTCCTCTGCTTCTGCAACCTCCCATGTTGCAGTCTTTTCAGTCTCCTGGCTGAAAATACTGAGCCATTCCTCAGAATGCTTGTCACCCTCTTCTACTTCCTTTGCTATCAGCTCCAATGCTACAACTATTTTAGCTTCCTGGATAAAATCTTTGAGACATTCCTCCGAATGCTCATTTCCTTCTTCGTCTGCTTGGGCAGCTTCCAAAGTCTACTCCAATTCCTCCTTGACAGTCTCAGCTGACTGTTCTGCTGCTATTGCTGCATCATCTGTAACACAGACTTCCGCCTCCTCCTGGGAAAATGGTAGGAATACTCCAATTCCCCCAATCATCAGAATATCTCTCAGCTCCTCCTCCTCTGTCAGCTGCACATGTTGATCCAACTCTATTTCTGAATTTATGAGACCCTCAGACAGTCTCATCTGTTCGATCATCTCCTCCGGCTGATTCCAACTCATCTGCCCATCCCTGCCCACTTGGCAATATGGGATGCTTCCACTGCTCTCCTAGTAGACTATGAGATCAACCGATCCCATCTTCATCAGCAACCCTTGCTGAATTGAACTCACCTCCGAGTCCATGAGACCTTCAGACAGTCTCGAATGCTCATCTCTGCCCACCTGGCAGTCTGAGATGCTTCCGCTGCCCTCCTGGCAGTCTTTAAGATCCCGCAGCGATCTCCTTTCATTGCCCAGCTGGCAACGTGAAATTTCTTGGCTGTCCTCCTGACAGTCTCTAAGATCCCTCAGCGATCTCAGCTCTTTTCCCACCTGGCAAACTGGAATTTGTTCTCTTCCCTCATGGAATCTCTTGAGATCCTCAGCTGATCCCATTTCATTCTCAAAATCATCGAGACTTCTCCCAGTCTCTGGTTTACAGACATAAATCACCTTTTCCTCTGTGGCCTTGAGGTTTTCATCATACCTTAGCCATCTTTTTAACAGCCTACGCTGTCTTCTAACCATCAACTCCTTGAATGGCCATTTTACCTTCGACATCTTCATGGGCCATTCATATACCCATCTCAGCTTCTTGTCCTGCCGCATCTTCAATTAGATCTTTTCCATGTCTGCCTTTATTTCATAGAGCTCTTTATCCATTTCTGCAAGTTCTTCTGCTTTGCTCTTCCTCCTAGCATGCCTATGGCCTTCAGTCACCATGGTGTTGTCTCTGTCTGCTTTCCTAGCAAACCTGTTGTTGTCACTCTGCACCAAGAGTGTTACCAGCTTCATCCTACAATCTCCCTGACTGCCTTCTTGATTGCTACCTACCTGCAAACAAATCCTTACAGAGTCTCCAACGCTCTATCTTCTTCCTTTACCTTCTCCCTCTGCTTGAAATATACAAACAGAGTCTCGCTCTGATACCACCTGATGCAGCCACTTGCCACCTATGCACTCGCTCCTCGCCCACTCACAGGATCATTCTAAAATCCCCTTGAGCTGAATTAGCTCTTTGGATTCCCTGCTGGAATCTCTGTTGAAAAACCAATCCACAGGTCCTTCTCATTTCCCTGTCACGGCCTCTGCACGCGCTTGTGACCTTTCCCAGATTTAAATTCGGGTTTCGGGGTTTCGTGATCCCCGACGTCAAGAGTTCATGTTCTCTTGAATCCTCGAACTCTGACTTTCCGATGTGCTCCTTTCGGCCTTAGCCCCTCCTAGCTAGGCTCTCTAGTCCACACGGTCTTCTACACCTAACAGTGATTGTCCCTGACTTAGTATCGGGGTTTGGGGTTTTTTCCTTCTTGATGTTGAGAGTCACTGTCCTCTCGAATCCCCGATCACCGATGAGCTCTCTTCCCGGCCTTGGCCATTCTGGCTATGCCCTTTGGTCCATGTGACCGCTTCCCATAAGACTGCAGCCTTATCGTCTCCTGTCGGGGTTTTGGGTTTCAATTTCCCGATGCTTTTCAACCTCCGTTAGCCCTCCAGGCTAAGATCCTCGTCCACGTGACCTTCTCTTATATGACCGCAGCCATATACTTTTGTCAGGGTTTCGGGGTTTTGGATGTCAAAATGCAATCGCCCTTTGGATCCGTGATCCTCTGATTCCCGACGCGCTTTAACTTTAGCTAGCCCTCCTGGCTCAGCCCCCTGGTCCACATGACCATTACCCCATGACCACAACCTTACCCCTCGTCGGGGTTTCCAATGCCTAAATGCATATGCCCACGGGATTTCCAGCTCCTCGAATCCTGACTCTCCGTCGTGCTGACAGCTGGCCCCCACTCATCGGGGTATCGCGTTTCGCGATTCCAAAGTCTCAAACACTTTGACTACGGGATCCTCGATATCCCGATGACCCAAACACCGATAGACGGCTTCCTTGTTGGGCCTTTTCCCAATGGCTCCGATTGCTGCCACGCGTCCTCCCTGATGGATGGTTCCGATCTCTCTGGGATTTCTAGACTTGTGATGTCCCGGTTCTTTCGACCTCAGGAAAATCGATCTCCTGAGTGCCGAAATGTCGACGATCGCTCGATCTCCACCACGTGTCTCCACTAATGGACAACTCAGATCACTCCGGTGTTTCGAGACTTGAAGTGTCTCGATTTCCTCTATCTCAAGACTCCTGATTTCCCAATGGATGAGTCCCTATGGTAAACCTCGTGTAGCTCCTATCCAATCCAACGGCTGACGGGTACCTACTCCAGTTCTGATGGCTCAGATCCTTTCTTCTTGTGCGCTTGCTCCAGAGGCTAAATTATGAGCATCTTCTCTCGGTCCTATGGCTTACGGGATTTCTATGTGAACATCTGATGATCCACAACCTCCTCCTTGTGTGCGCTTCTCTGGACATGGAAACCAACGATCCAGATCTCTGTTTCCTGCCGATCCGACAACTGTTGTGCTCTCCTGAGCTTGTACACTTTCTTCCCAGACTTGGATGGATTTCACGTTCTCAAAGGCTTCGACCTTTGTTCTCTTTCCTCTGCAAGCTCTCGACTTCGAGTTTGCCTCCGTGTACGAAGACGTTGTTTCTCCTAAGATTTTATCTTCGAATCCTTGAAGGATTCTTCAACTTCTGCACTCCTGCAGAGTCTTCTCATTCACACGTTGGTGCTATCTCTTCTAAGCTTCTACAACCACTCAGACCCCTAAGGGATTTTTCCCTTCTTCCTTCTCTCCAACAGATGGAGAATATAATGCCTTCCTGGCTTCCTGCTCAAGCAACCTCTTGCTGAGTCTTTCTGGGTGTTCAGCAACCCAGTGAAGATCCTTCAATGGATACTTCCTCCAACTTTGGAACTCAAAGAGTTATCTTCTCCTCTGTGCCTATATTCACACTGTCTCTATGCCCACCTGGCAGAGTATCTTCTCAGAACTTCCAGCAGTTCTATCCTCATGTGCACCTATGCACTCGCTCAATGCCCACCTGGTAGAGCTTCACAGAATCCTCAGTGATTATAGTCCTCTCTCTGAACTCATAGCAGAGTTCTTCCAACTGCACCTTGTGCATATGCTCAATGCCCACCTGGAAGAGCTTCACAGAACTCCTCAGAGATTCTGTTTTCTTCAAACTCTCAGTAGAGTTCTTCCTCAAATGCACCGCAGCGCATATGCTCAATGCCCACCTGGCAGAGCTCTATAGAATTCACAGCAGAATTATGTCTGCAACTGTGTTTCTCATACATAGCCTTGCCTCCAAGGTGTTCAGCAACCTTGAGGTCTTCCCTGAGTTGATGATTTCATCTTATGTGCCGCAGCACGTCTTTGTCTGAACCCGCGGTGTTCAGAAAGGCAACTTCTGTGCACTGGTATTCAGAGACCGCAACACTCTGTCATGCCCTCCTAACATGAACCCTCAAAGACCTCTCAAGCCTAAAACCAAACAACTCCTGCAGAATGCATCAACATAACATACATCTACAGCATACATAGAGAACACACACAGACATCCACATAGCACACAGTAATGCAGGAAAAACTGCTCTTTGTATTAAATATGGAAAATGCTTGTATTTACAAGGTGTTCCTGAGCACGGCCTGTAACAAGGTCTCGGCTCTTCTCTTCTTCTCTCTATGGATATACAACTCAGCCTCTACTCATCTAACTCAAAATGAGATCTAAAAATCTCTTTTACCTGAGGGGGCTCTTAGAGTGCTTCTCTCCAACCTACCTACCCTATTCAATTACATTGAATGGGTTGTCTAGTCCAGAATCGGACCTAGATCTCAGCCATACAAACATTTAAGGCCGATATACTCTACGCCTGCACAAAGGCACGCCTTCCTGGCTCAACAGCCTAAGCATTTAAATTACATTGAATTCAAATTTAGATGAGGTTGCACCTCTCTTTTAGCGTGCGATTTTAATTCATTGGCGTGGCTGGCTAGCTGGCTGGATGACGTGGAGAGATGCTCCTACATCAGAATTCCTCAAGAATTCACCTCACAACAAACAATAACTTCCATCAAGACAAATAATGCAACCATACCATAGTTTCTATGGTAGACCTGAGCCCATAGCATGCATATCTGGAAACTGATTCATCATCCAATAGCCTGTCATCAACTCAAACAAAGATCTTCAAGACCTCATCGACTATACGCACCATGTCCTCATTCAACCTGCATATGTACGCATACTGGATCAAAGCAGCCCGCGTATACCTCAGAAACTAGGGTTTCTGAACTTCTGAGACTTCTGTCATCATGACCTCAGACTTGTCGAGACTTTAATGCACTCATGAGATCGTCCATACCATCTCTCTCTCAGAATATATCTTCAATCATGCTCAAGAGATCTTCAACATGTGTACTTTCACAAGAGACCCTAGCCTCTTATTTATACTCTTCATCTTCTAGGTCACTTAACCCATATCTAGGTCACTTCCTTCTTTTAGGGTTAACCACTTTCTATAAACAGAAAGTTCTCAATTATTTTATTAAAGTAATCCTTCTTGATTTTGTCACTTTACTTTATCATTAAAATAATGATCTCTTCTTTCAAGCACTTTGACTTATTTGACCATTTGGGGCTTCAAGCCATCATATGGGGGTCCTCCAACTTCATAAGGTCATAAATCTCAAACCGTGAGGAGTTATGTGACATTCCACATACCACCGGAAATGGCATGATGAGCACTATCCATCTACGATAGTTTCACCAAAAAATTCATTGATCTTAATCTCATTATTCTACATACAAGCATGGGTTCTCTCAACCACAACTCAACCACAAAGCGTCTTGCCATGAGGGCTTTCACCATAAGGGGACCACTTTGGAGTTCATCCATTTGTACTTCTCATTAATCATGACAAGAAAATAATGAGTCATCAAACTATGCATAATATATCAAAGAATCCATCTTCATAATGTATCAATGACAACTCATTAATCCATCTTCATCTATGCATCTTGATCCATCTTCATCAATTGGTTTCCACTTGAAATCTATCATTCTCATCAAGGATAATACATATACATTGTTCATCAATCATCAATCAATCAAGCTTATCAATCAATCAATCCATTGACATCAATCAATCACTTCATCACTTGACATCAATCCTTTGACATCAAAATAATCAAACCATTGGCATCAATGACAACATGATCCAACAATCTCCCCCTTTGGCATTGATGGCAATACCAACATTGATGTCAACACCAATCATTGATGTGAACATGTAGACAAGGCATGCTCTACATCAATAGTCATCAATCACAACCATGTGACTATCTCTCCCATAACAATGTGACTATCTCTTCTCATTAGACTATGTCTTTCTATCAATAAACATCAATCACATCAATGTGACTATCTCTCCCCCTTTGACATTAATGGAAAAGAGACATTCTCCTCTTGGGGCTACTCCCCTTGCTTGAACTCTCCTTGGGGCTTCTCCCCCTATCTTGTTGTCACTGAATAATCTCTCCCCTTTTGAAAAAGGGATACCAATCTAATGTAATGTTGAAAATACATTTCTCATGCTCCCTCTATGACCATCGCTCCCCCTAGAATTATGCCTATGTGCTCTTTCCTCAAGTATAGATCTCTTTTCTAGGTATGCGTCTGATAATTATTTCCTCCTAGAATCATAAGAAGAATGACTCCCCCTTTTAGCGCCAATTCTTGCAAGGGGGGTGTTTCTCTCTGATTTCAGGCCCTTGGTGTAAAAAACATAGAAATGGGGTTTAAAAAACCATCAAATGTGTTTTATTCAAAGGCTGCAATCATGAGCGCCAAGCACAACACACAGAAGAAGTCCATTTCGAGCTTAAAAATCAAGCAGGTGGGCATTTTATCTTTTTAGCAGCGAAGATCCATCGATGGAGAAGATCAACGGTCATCGGGTAAGCCAGATCCATGGAGTTGCATGAGGTTTAACGCATGGGCTCATCCCTTAGGGCCAAATTCATGAAATGATCATGGTCATCTGATCCATTTGGGACACATGGAGCCTGATTAAGTTCGGTCACCATTTTGGCTACCGAGACTTTGAAATACAAGGGTCGAGAGAAAAGGAACGAGAACTCCCGGTGGGAGAATCCCTGAAATACATTAAGTTTCATCGTGATCGTCCATATTAAATCAAATCCGACCATTGCTTGTGGATTAGCCATTTCGACATTTCGGCTACGAGGACTTTGAAAGACAGGGGGTTTCTCCTCCACTGCATCTGGAATCGTCAAAACATGAAATGATTATCCGTTTTAGCATTTCGGCTACCGGGATTTTGAAATGCAGGGGGTCGCTCCTCCACTGCATCTGGAATCTTCAAAACGCGAAATGATTAGTCGTTTCGACATTTTGGCTAACGAGACTTTCAAAGACAGGGGGTCGCTCCTCCACTGCATCTAGAATTTCCGAAATGTGAAATGATTAGTTGTTTCGGCATTTCGGCTACCAAGACTTTGAAAGATAGGGGGTCACTCCTCCACTGCATCTGAAATCGCCAAAATGCAAAATGATTAGCCGTTTTAGCATTTCGGCTACCGGGACTTTGAAAGACATGGGGTCGCTCCTCCACTGCATCTGGAATCGCTGAAACTTGAATTGTAAAATCCCCCAGGAGTTGGGCCCATAGTCTTGGCACCCAATCACAAAGGAAACGGGCCTGGGGAAAGGGCGCCAGTGTTTATCCTGTGGCAAGGCGGGTCCCAAAACGCAGAAATCATCTCAGCCATCCAACCAAAGGGTGCGTGGTGCACGATCAAGCCTGGTTGCTATTTCAGTTACCGAGACTTTGAAAGATAGAGGGTTGCTCCTCCACTGCATCAGGAATCACTGAAACACAAAATGGGAGAAGCACCTTTGAAGATAGGCCCAGGGTCACAGCCCGTCGTCACTTGGGGTGATAGAAAGAGATGCGTAAAGGGTCAAAGCACCATGTTTAGCCGCAAGAGGCGTCACCACATTCTCTAGGTACCATTTCAACTTGGCCTCAATATTGATACCTGCTAGAGGTAAATAAAGGTAGGAGGAGGTGGTTGAAACCTCGCCTCACTCCTTAAATGTAAGCCATGGAGGTTCTGGCAGGCAGTCTGCCCAAGATCATCTCGTGTGTAGGTTTTCCTAAAGAATCCATGCCGATATGATGTCCTCATCTGACCAGAGGAGCCTGCACACACTAATTTGGACTTTAATGTCTCAGCTACCTTCTGCCTACCAAGGTGGCTAGTTTCTTTGAGTATATATACTTAGTTTTTGTATTTTTGTAGGGATCGATGGTAGAGCTAAGCTCCCAATTGTAAATCTTTGACGAGGCCTCTGGTTCCTTGGTTATATATTGATATTTGAGACTTCTTGTTTAGTGGAAGAAAGCATCTTCCTCTCATTTTTCCTCTGAATATTAAGAGCCTGGGCATGGATGATCCAGTCGGGTGTTGAAATGACTATATAATGTATGTTTGATTATATTAGTTGTGCAGCATCTTAATTTTCTTGAAGTTTCTCAAATATGAGAGGATCTCATATTTGATACTTTTCCCCTTTTTAAGGGCTACTAGAAGACCGAATGTCCAGAGAAGACTTTATTTCTTTTTTTTTCCCCTCCACTTACTCACCACTATGCAAAATTACTGGCTTAAATTAGGTCAAGGCCTCACCTGTCTTAGTTGTTCCAACCCAATTTTCTGACTTAAAATGATATTGTTTTGAGTTTACTTCCATTCGATCCCCTTTTAAAAACAAATCGTGACATTTAAACTAATGGGTGTTGGGCTCTGCTCCTGCTGCAATCGAGGAGTGACTTCTGAAACCAACATTTCTGGTGTCGTTGCCGGGGACAAAGTTGAAAATTTTCCCCGGGATTGAACGACATTGAGTCTCTGATTATGAAGGTGCATCAGGCATCAGAGCCCTTGAATATTTCTACTGTTCTCTTGCCGACTCCACTGTTTCCACTTCACTGTTTCAGCTGTGGCTACTTTTAGCACACCTGAAAGTTGACCCAGAGGAGATTTTTCGAGAAGGTTTCAGCAGTTGCTTTCTCATATTGAGAAGTTTCCTGGGAGGACACAACATTAGGATCTGGCCTTTGATGGTGAAAAAAGACTAGACACATTCAAAGTTGTGCATATTTCACCTGGCGACTCCATGATTCGAGGATCGATTGACAACTCCACTAATTCGATATGGAAAATATCTTAGCTCAAAGGTTGGATTTCTGTGACTTTTCCCAGATAGTTGGTTTTCCTAATCCACTACCTGATAGAGATGAATGGGAAGATATCCTCCCTGAATTTCAAGCAAAAATTTTAGAGGTACCAGCTGAGCATTTACTGGAATTTCATGAGGTTATTCATCAACTTAATATCATGCATGAAGATTTCCAGATTAATCTTTTTAGGTATTCATTAAAGGGAGCTACTCTTGATTGGTGTCGATCTCTTCCCACT
>SNQJ01S0112447.1:37675-56444 GCA_010110895.2 Picea sitchensis
CTCATAGATGGTATTTGTTTGGCATATTGATAGATGCACATGGTTGGCATAATTGGTAGATGCACATGGTTGGCATATTGGTAGATGCACATGTTGGCATATTGGTAGATGCACATGTTGGCATATGGTGGATACATTCCATGGATGATATATGTTGACGTACATGGTTAATGCATGTGGATGTTGTGCATGATGTACTTGGTTGATATCTTGTTCATGATTCTCTATTTTCATTATTGACATATATTTTGTTTCATGATGTATGGTATGGCACACGTTTGATGCATGAACAAGTCCAAGGATCTTCATAGAGAGAGTGGTTGATCTATGATCCAGTTGAAAATAGGGGGAGACATGCCCATAGGGGGTGTTGGCGTCAGAATTCACTCCTGGATTGCAGCAGGAGCAGAGCCCAACGCCCATCAGTTTAAATGTCACGATTTGTTTGTAAAAGGGGATCGAATGGAAGTAAACTCAGAACAATATCATTTTAAGTCAGAAAACTGGGTTGGAACAGCTAAGACAGGTGAGGTCTTGACCTAATTTAAGCCAGTAATTTTTCATAGTGGTGAGTAAGTGGAGGGAAAAACAAAGGAAATAAAGTATGCTCTGGACATCCAGTCTTCCAGCAGCCCTTAAAAAGGGGAAAAGTCTCAAATATGAGATCCTCTCAGATCTGAGAAGCTTCAATAAAATTAAGATGTTGCAAAACTAATATAATCAAACATACATTATATAGTCATTTCAACACCTGACTGGATCATCCATGCACAGGCTCTTAAGATTCAGAGGAAAAAGGGGAGGAAGATGTTGGCTTCCATTAAACAAGAAGTCTCAAATATCAATCTATAACCAGGGAACCAGAGGCCTCGTCAAAGCTTTACAATTGGGAGCTTAGCTCTACCATTGATCCCTACAAAAATACAAAAACTAAGTATATATACTCAGAGAAATTAGCCACCTTGGCAGTAGGAAGGTAGCTGAGACATTAAAGTCCAAATTAGCATGTGAAAGCTCCTCTGGTCAGACGAGGACATCAGATTAGCATGGCTTCTTTAGGAAAACCAGCACACAGGACAATCTTGGGCAGACTACCTGCCAGAACCTCCATACCTTGCATTTAAGGAGTGAGGCGAGGTTTCAACCAACTCATCCTACCTTTATTTACCTCTAGCAGGGATCAGGATCGAGGCTGAGTTGAAATGGCACCTGGAGAACACGGCGATGCCTCCTACAGCTAAACCTAGTGCTTTGACCCTTTGCGTAGCTCTTTCTATCACCCTAAGTGACCATGGGCCGTGACCCTGTGCCTATATTCAAAGGCGCTTTTCACATTTCGTGTTTTGGCGATTCCAGATGCAGTGGAGGAGCAACCCCCTATCTTTCAAAGTCCCGATAACCGAAATAGTGATTGGGCTTGATCGTGCACCACGCGTCCTTTGGTTGGATGGCAGAGATGATTTCGGCATTTCGGGACCCACCTTGCCACATGATAAATGCTGGCGCCCTTTCCCCAGGCCCATTTCCTTTGTGACTGGACACCAAGACCGTGGGCCCAACTCCTGGGGTCTTTCACATTTCGTGTTTCGGGAATTCCAGATGTAGTGGAGGAGCGACCCCATGTCTTTCAAAGTCCCGGTAGCCGAAATGCCATAACGACTAATCATTTCACGTTTCAATGATTCCAGATGCAGTGGAGGAGCGACCCCCTATATTTCAAAGTCCCGGTAGCCAAAATGCCGAAATGGCTAATCATTTCGTGTTTCAGCGATTCCAGATGTAGTGGAGGAGCGACCCCCTGTCTTTCAAAGTCTCGGTAGCCGAAATGCCAAAATGACTAATCATTTCGTGTTTCAGAGATTCCAGATGCAGTGGAGGAGTGACCCCCTGTATTTCAAAGTCCCGGTAGCAAAAATATCGAAACAGCTAATCATTTTTCATTTTGGCGATTCCAGATGCAGTGGAGGAGCTACCCCCTGTCTTTCAAAGTCCCGGTAGCTGAAATGCCGAAACGGCTAATCCGCAATCGTTGGCCGAATTTGATTTAATATGGATGGTCACGATGAACCTTAATGTATTTTGGGGATTCTCCCACCGCGAGTTCTCGTTCCTTTTCTCTCGACCCTTGTATTTCAAAGTCCCAGTAGCTGAAATGGTGACCGGACTTAATCAGGCGTCAAGTGTCCCGACTGGATTGGACGACCACGATCATTTCATGACTTTGGCCCTAAGGGATGAGGCCATGTGCTAAACCTCATGAAAATCTATGGCTCTGGCTTACCTAATGACCATTGATCTGATCCATCAATGGATCTTCACCACTAAGAAGTAAAAATGCCCGCCTGCTTGATTTTTAAGCCCGAAATGGACTTCTTCTGTGTGTTGCGCTTGGTGCTCATGACTACGGCCTTTGAATAAAATGCATGTGATGGTTTTTTAAACCCCATTTCTACTCATTTTACACCAAGGGCTTGAAATCGGAGAGAAACACCCCCCTTGCAAGAATTGGCGCTAACATTAGGCTCCAAGGGGGATAGAGTCATTCCTGCGATGCTCTAAGAACTCCTTCTGCAGTTCCAGTTACCTTTTGTTGGGCTATGGAGTCGAGCTCAAAACACCTTGCTTAAAAATACATGTCGATAAGTGAAAATAAAAGATAAACACACATGCTCCAAGGAGCTTATTTATGTATGGTCCTAAACAAATAAATTCTTTTACATGGGGCTAGGTGAAAGCAAACTTCCACCATAGCCAATCAAGCAACTTTCTAAATAGAAGCTCCTTCCTTTTGTCGATGATCACAAATAGATGGTGTAACCGTGAAAATAGAATGGTTACGCTCTTCAACTCCTCCTTACAGGCTGAAGTTGAGATGAAATAGGGTGGCTCCAAATTGTGAAGGAAATACAACTCCATGTATTACTTCACAGTCTCATAGGACCAGTGGAAAACTCCATAAAATGGGTGACAGGCAGCCTCCTTTGCTACAAAGGTGTTCACATGTGGTTGAATATCTCTGGTAAGCATAGGTAGGTGGACAGTTGACGTAGGCTGACAGATCTCAGGCGGTGGTTGCTCGCTGACTGGCTCTGCGCATTCTGTAAACTGCATCTTCGGCTCCTTCTCCTCTTCTCCATGGCTCTCCCAAGGATCAGATTCATAATCATCATAAATAGGGACCATGGGAAAGCTCTGCTTGTTGTCATGTCGGTCAGTGTCTTCATAGTGATCAAATGTAGGATAAGCTTGTTGCTCATCATCACTAGAATATTCATCAAAAAAGGGTTTCCCTTCATTTCTATGATCAACCTCCAGAATAGTGATCCCATCGAGAATATAACTGTCAAAAATATCCATTTCAGGGACAATGGTAACTACTGCTTCTCGTTGTTCATACATAAGATTTTTCTCTTTAATCCTAGGTAAAAATATATCATGGGAAACCTATTGAAGGAAAAGAGAAGAATCCTCTTCCACAACCATCTCTTCTTTAAAAACTGGAAGGTCTTCGTCATCATAAGCAGGGCTGCTAGGAACATCTGCTTCAACCCTATATTCAGGAGAGCCATCTACTATAGACAACATCTGCTCTGTAAACTCAGAATTTTCACAAGAGGCATGTTGATCTTTATGAACATCTAAAAGAACAGATGTATCTGAAATGATGTCAGATGCTTCTGTGCTAGGGATAATATAATTAATATCATCCAACGCCTCTATATTTTCATAGAAAATTCTTTCCTCCACAGTAAAATCTTCATCACAAACATGGTCTTCAGGGCCAGCAGAGGCTTCATGAAGCAAAGAAAACTCATCACTGCAGTTTTCATACAAACACTCAGCTGGGAAGTAATCTTTACAAAATGAATTGAAAGTTGTATGAAAACCTATCAAAGAATCGATGCTTGGAGTGGGAAGAGATCGACACCAATCAAGAGTAGCTCCCTTTAATGAATACCTAAAAAGATTAATCTGGAAATCTTCATGCATGATATTAAGTTGATGAATAACCTCATGAAATTCCAGTAAATGCTCAGCTGGTACCTCTAAAANAGTGGGAAGAGATCGACACCAATCAAGAGTAGCTCCCTTTAATGAATACCTAAAAAGATTAATCTGGAAATCTTCATGCATGATATTAAGTTGATGAATAACCTCATGAAATTCCAGTAAATGCTCAGCTGGTACCTCTAAAATTTTTGCTTGAAATTCAGGGAGGATATCTTCCCATTCATCTCTATCAGGTAGTGGATTAGGAAAACCAACTATCTGGGAAAAGTCACAGAAATCCAACCTTTGAGCTAAGATATTTTCCATATCGAATTAGTGGAGTTGTCAATCGATCCTCGAATCATGGAGTCGCCAGGTGAAATATGCACAACTTTGAATGTGTCTAGTCTTTTTTCACCATCAAAGGCCAGATCCTAATGTTGTGTCCTCCCAGGAAACTTCTCAATATGAGAAAGCAACTGCTGAAACCTTCTCGAAAAATCTCCTCTGGGTCAACTTTCAGGTGTGCTAAAAGTAGCCACAGCTGAAACAGTGAAGTGGAAACAGTGGAGTCGGCAAGAGAACAGTAGAAATATTCAAGGGCTCTGATGCCTGATGCACCTTCATAATCAGAGACTCAATGTCGTTCAATCCCGGGGAAAATTTTCAACTTTGTCCCCGGCAACGACACCAGAAATGTTGGTTTCAGAAGTCACTCCTCGATTGCAGCAGGAGCAGAGCCCAACACCCATTAGTTTAAATGTCACGATTTGTTTTTAAAAGGGGATCGAATGGAAGTAAACTCAAAACAATATCATTTTAAGTCAGAAAATTGGGTTGGAACAACTAAGACAGGTGAGGCCTTGACCTAATTTAAGCCAGTAATTTTGCATAGTGGTGAGTAAGTGGAGGGAAAAAAAAAGGAAATAAAGTCTTCTCTGGACATTCGGTCTTCCAGTAGCCCTTAAAAAGGGGAAAAGTCTCAAATATGAGATCCTCTCATATTTGAGAAACTTCAAGAAAATTAAGATGTTGCACAACTAATATAATCAAACATACATTATATAGTCATTTCAACACCCGACTGGATCATCCATGCCCGGGCTCTTAGTATTCAGAGGAAAAAGGGGAGGAAGATGCTTTCTTCCACTAAACAAGAAGTCTCAAATATCAATATATAACCAAGGAACCAGAGGCCTCATCAAAGCTTTACAATTGGGAGCTTAGCTCTACCATCGATCCCTACAAAAATACAAAAACTAAGTATATATACTCAAAGAAATTAGCCAGCTTGGTAGGCAGAAGGTAGCTGAGACATTAAAGTCCAAATTAGTGTGTGCAGGCTCCTCTGGTCAGACGAGGACATCATATCGGCATGGATTTTTTAGGAAAACCTACACACAGGACGATCTTGGGAAGACTGCCTGCCAGAACCTCCATGCCTTACATTTAAGGAGTGAGGCGAGGTTTCAACCACCTCCTCCTACCTTTATTTATCTCTAGCAGGGATCAGTATTGAGGCCAAGTTGAAATGGCACCTAGAGAATGCGGTGACGCCTCTTGCAGCTAAACATGGTGCTTTGACCCTTTTCACATATCTTTCTATCACCCCAAGTGACGACAGGCTGTGACCCTGGGCCTATCTTCAAAGGTTCTTTTCCCATTTTGTAGCGATTCCTGATGCAGTCGAGGAGAAACCCTCTATCTTTCAAAGTCTCGGTAACTGAAATAGCGACCAGGCTTGATCGTGCACCACACGCCCTTTGGTTGGATGGCTGAGATGATTTCCATGTTTCGGGACCCGCCTTGCCACACGATAAACACTGGCGCCCTTTCCCCAGGCCTGTTTTCTTTGTGATTGGGCGCCAAGACTATGGGCCCAACTCCTGGGGGATTTTACATTTCACGTTTCGGCGACTCTAGATGCAGTGGAGGAGCGACCCCATGTCTTTCAAAGTCCCGGTAGCCAAAATGTTAAAACGGCTAATCATTTCATATTTTGGCGATTCCAGATGTAGTGGAGGAGTGACCCCCTATCTTTCAAAGTCCCAGTAGCCGAAATGCCGAAACAACTAATCATTTCACATTTCGGCAATTCTAGATGCAGTGGAGGAGCGACCCCCTGTCTTTGAAAGTCCTGTTAGCCAAAATGCCGAAACGACTAATCATTTCACGTTTCGATGATTCCAGATGCAGTGGAGGAGCGACCCCCTGTCTTTCAAAATCCCGGTAGCCGAAATGCTGAAACGAATAATCATTTTATGTTTTGATGATTCCAGATGCAGTGGAGGAGCGACCCCCTGTCTTTCAAAGTCCTCATAGCTGAAATGTCGAAATGGCTAATCCACAAGCAATGGTCGGATTTGATTTAATATGGACGATCACGATGAACCTTAATGTATTTCAGGGATTCTCCCACCGGGAGTTCTCGTTCCTTTTCTCTCGACCCTTGTATTTCAAAGTCTCGGTAGCCAAAATGGTGACCGAACTTAATCAGGCGCCATGTGTCCCAAATGGATCAGACGACCATGATCATTTCATGACTTTGGCCCTAAGGGATGAGCCCATGCGTTAAACCTCGTGCAACTCCATGGCTCTGGCTTACCTAATGACCGTTGATCTGCTCCATCGATGGATCTTCGCTGCTAAAAAGATAAAATGCCCACCTACTTGATTTTTAAGCTCGAAATGGACTTCTTCTGTGTGTTGTGCTTGGCGCTCATGATTGCGGCCTTTGAATAAAACGCATTTGATGGTTTTTTAAACCCCATTTCTATGTATTTTACACCAAGGGCCTGAAATCAGAGAGAAACACCCCCCTTGCAAGAATTGGCGCTAATAGGGGGAGTCATTCTTCTTATGATTCTAGGAGGAAATAATTATCAGATGCATACCTAGAAAAGAGCTCTATACTTGAGGAAAGAGCACATAGGCATAATTCTAGGGGGAGCGATGGTCATAGAGGGAGCATGAGAAATGTATTTTCAACATTACATTAGATTTGTATTACTTTTTCAAAAGGGGAGAGATTATTCAATGACAACAAGATAGGGGGAGAAGCCCCAAGGAGCGTTCAAGCAAGGGGAGTAACCCCAAGAGGAGAATGTCCCTTTTCCATTGATGTCAAAGGGGGAGAGATAGTCACATTGATGTGATTGATGTTTATTGATAGAAAGACATAGTCTAATGAGAAGAGATAGTCACATTGTTATGGGAGAGATAGTCACATGGTTGTGATTGATGACTATTGATGTAGAGCATGCCTTGTCTACATGTTCACATCAATGATTGGTGTTGAAATCAATGTTGGTATTGCCATCAATCCCCAAGGGGGAGATTGTTGGATCATGTTGTCATTGATGCCAATGGTTTGATTATTTTGATGTCAAAGGATTGATGTCAAGTGATGAAGTGATTGATTGATGTCAGTGGATTGATTGATTGATGATTGATGAACAATGTATATGTATTATCCTTGATGAGAATGATAGATTTCAAGTGGAAACCAATTGATGAAGATGGATCAAGATGCATAGATGAAGATGGATCAATGAGTTGTCATTGATACATTATGAATATGGATTCTTTCATATATTATGCATAGTTTGATGACTCATTATTTTCTTGTCATGATTAATAAGAAGTACAAATGGATGAA
Source organism: Picea sitchensis (assembly GCA_010110895.2). Taxonomy (NCBI): domain Eukaryota; kingdom Viridiplantae; phylum Streptophyta; class Pinopsida; order Pinales; family Pinaceae; genus Picea; species Picea sitchensis. Next base: position 45,324 of record SNQJ01S0112447.1, read on the forward strand.
CTCCAAAGTGGTCCCCTTATGGTGAAAGCCCTCATGGCAAGACGCTTTGTGGTTGAGTTGTGGTTGAGAGAACCCATGCTTGTATGTAGAATAATGAGATTAAGATCAATGAATTTGTTGGTGAAACTATCGTAGATGGATAGTGCTCGTCATGCCATTTCCGGTGGTATGTGGAATGTCACATAACTCCTCACGGTTTGAGATTTATGACCTTACGAAGTTGGAGGACCCCCATATGATGGCTTGAAGCCCCAAATGGTCAAATAAGTCAAAGTGCTTGAAAAGAAGAAATCATTATTTTAATGATAAAGTAAAGTGACAAAATCAAGAAGGATTACTTTAATAAAATAATTGAGAACTTTCTTGTTTATAGAAAGTGGTTAACCCTAAAATAAGGAAGTGACCTAGATATGGGTTAAGTGACCTAGAAGATGAAGAGTATAAATAAGAGGCTAGGGTCTCTTGTGAAAGTAAACTTGTTGAAGATCTCTTGAGCATGATTGAAGATATATTCTGAGAGAGATATGGTATGGACGATCTCATGAGTGCATTAAAGTCTCGACAAGTCTGAGGTCATGATGACAGAAGTCTCAGAAGTTCAGAAACCCTAGTTTCTGAGGTATATGCGGGCTTCTTTGATCCAATACGCGTACATATGCAGGTTGAATGAGGACAGGGTGCATACAATCGATGAGATCTTGAAGATATTTTTTTGAGTTGATGACAAGCTATTGGATGATGAATCAGTTTCCAGATATGCATGCTATGGGCTCGGGTCTACCATAGAAACTCTGGTATGGTTGCATTATTTGTCTTGATGGAAGTTCTTGTTTGTTGTGAGGTGAATTCTTGAGGCATTCTGATGTAGGAGCATCTCTCCACGTCATCCAACCAGCTAGCTAGCCACGCCAGTGAATTAAAATCGCACGCTAAAAGAGAGGCACAACCTCATCTAAATTTGAATTCAATGTAATTTAAATGCTTAGGCTGTTGAGCCAGGAAGACGTGCCTTTGTGCAGGTGTAGAGTAGATCGGCCTTAAATGTTTGTATGGCTGAGATCTAGGTCCGATTCTGGACTGGATAGCCCATTCAATGTAATTGAATAGGGTAGGTAGGTTGGAGGGAAGCACTCTAAGAGCCCCCTCAGGTAAAAGATATTTTTATATCTCATTTTGAGTTAGATGAGTAGAGGCTGAGTTGTAGATCCGTAGAGAGCAGAAGAGAAGAGCCGAGACCTTGTTACAGGCCATGCTCAAGAACACCTTGTAAATACAGACATTTGCCATATTTAATACAAAGAGCAGTTTTTCCCGCATTACTGTGTGTTATGTGGATGTATGTGTGTGTTCTCTATGTATGATGTAGATGTATGTTATGTTGATGCATTCTGTAGGAATTGTTTGGTTTCAGGATTGAGAGGTCTTTGAGGGTTCATGTCAGGAGGGCATGACAGAGTGTTGCGGTCTCTGAATACCAGTGCACAGAGGCTGCACTTCTGAACACTGCGGGTTCAGACAAAGACGTGCTGCGGCACAGAAGCTGAAATCATCAACTCAGAGAAGACCTCAAGGTTGTTGAACACCTTGGAGGCAAGGCTATGTATGAGAAACACAGTTGCAGACAGAATTCTACTATGAATTCTGTAGAGCTCTGCTAGGTGGGCATTGAGCATATGCGCTGCGGTGCATTTGAGGAAGAACTCTGCTGAGAGTTTGAAGAAAACAGAATCTTTGAGGAGTTCTGTGAAGCTCTTCCAGGTGGGCATTGAGCATATGCACAAGGTTCAGTTGGAAGAACTCTGCTGTGAGTTCAAAGAGAGGACCAGAATCACTGAGGATTCTGTGAAGCTCTGCTAGGTGGGCATTGAGCGAGTGCATAGGTGCACAGGAGGACAGAACTGCTGGAAGTTCTAAGAAGATACTCTGCCAGGTGGGCATAGAGACAGTGTGCAGATAGGCACAGAGGAGAAGATAACTCTTTGAGTTCCAGAGCTGGAGGAAGTATCCACTGAAGGATCTTCACTGGGTTGTTGAACACCCAGAAAGACTCAGCAAGAGGTTGCTTGAGCAGGAAGCCAGGAAGGCATTATATTCTCCATCTGTGGGAGAGAAGGAAGAAGGGAAAAATCCCTTAGGGGTCTGAGTGGTTGTAGAAGCTCAGAAGAGATAGCACCAACGTGTGCATGAGAAGACTCTGTAGGAGTGCAGAAGTTGAAGAATCCTTCAAGGATTCGAAGATAAAAGATTAGGAGAAACAACGTCTTCGTACACAGAGGCGAACTCGAAGTCGAGAGCTTGCAGAGGAAAGAGAACAAAGTTCGAAGCCTTTGAGAACGTGAAATTCTTCCAAGTCTGGGAAGAAAGTGTAGAAGCTCAGGAGAGCACAACAGCCATCAGATTGACAGGAAATAGAGATCTGAATCGTTGGTTTCCACATCCAGAGAAGCGCACAAAAGGAGGAGGTTGTGGACCGTCAGATGTTCACATAGAAATCCTGTAAGCCATAGGACCGGGAGAAGATGCTTAGAATTTAGCCTCTGGAGCAAGCGCACAAGAAGAAAGGATCAGAGCCATCAGAACTGGAGCAGGTACCCATCAGCCGTCAGATCAGACAGGAGCTGCACGAGGTTTACCATCGGGAAATCAGGAGTCTTGAGATAGAGGAAACCGAGACACTTCAAGTCTCGAAACACCGAAGTGATCTGAGCCATCCATTAGCGGAGACACATGGGAGAGATCGAGTGATCGTCGACATTTCAACACTTGGGAGATCGGGTTTCCTGAGGTCGAAAGAACCGGGACATCACAAGTCTTGAAATCCCGGAGAGATCAGAACCATCCATCAGGGAGGACGCGTGGTAGCAATCAGAGCCATCGGGAAAAAGCCCGACAAGGAAGCCGTCTATCGGTGTTTGGGTCATCGGGATATCGGGGATCCCGTAGGCAAAGTGTTTGAGACTTTGGAATCGTGAAACGCGATACCCCGATGAGTGGGGGCCAGCTGTCAACACGATGGAGAGTCGAGATTCGAGGAGCTGGAAATCCCGTGGGCATATGCATTTAGGCATTGGAAACCCCGACGAGGGGTAAGGTTGTGGTCACGGGGTAATGGTCATGTGGACCAGAGGGCTGAGCCAGGAGGGCTAGCTAATGTTAAAGCGCGTCAAGAATCAGAGGATCGCGGATCCAAAGGTTGATTGCATTTTGACATCCAAAACCCTGAAACCCCGATAGAAGTATATGGTTGCGGTCATATAGGAGAAGGTCATGTGGACGAGGAACTTAGCCTGGAGGGCTAACGGAGGTTGGAAAGCATCGGGAAATTGAAACCCAAAACCCCGACAGGAGAAGATAAGGCTGCGGTCTTATGGGAAGCGGTCACATGGACCAAAGGGCATAGCCAGAGGGGCCAAGGCCGGGCAGAGAGCTCATCGATGATCAGGGATTCGAGAGGACAGCGACTCTCAACATCAAGAAGGACGAAACCCCAAACCCGGATACTAAGTCAGGGACAATCACGGTTAGGTGTAGAAGACAGTGTGGACTAGAGAGCCTAGCTAGGAGGGGCTAAGGCCGAAAGGAGCGCATCGAAAAGTTGGAGTTTGAGGATTGAAGAGAAGAGGAACTCTTGACGTCGGGGATCACAAAACCCCGAAACCCAAATTTAAATCTGGGAAAGGTCACAGGCATGTGCAGAGGCCGTGACAGAGAAATGAGAAGGACATGTGGATTGGGTTTTCAACAGAGATTCCAGCAGGGAATCCAAAGAGCTTATTCAGCTCAAGGGGATTTTAGAATGATCCTGTGAGTGGGCGAGGAGCGAGTGCATAGGTGGCAAGTTCCTGCGTCAGGTGGTATCAGAGCGGGACTCTGTTTGTATATTTCAAGCAGAGGGAGAAGGTAAAGGAAGAAGACAGAGCGTTGGAGACTCTGTAAGGATTTGTTTGCAGGCAGGAAACAATCAAGAAGGCAGTTAGGGAGATTGTAGGATGAAGCTGGTAACACTCTTGGTGCAGAGTGACAACAACAGGTTTGCTAGGAAAGCAAACAGAGACAACACCATGGTTACTGAAGGCCATAGGCATGCTGGGAGGAAGAGAAAAGAAGAAGAACTTGCAGAAATGGATAAAGAGCTCTATGAAATAAAGGCAGACATGGAAAAGCTCGAATTGAAGATGCGGCAGGACAAGAAGCTGAGATGGGTATATGAATGGCCCATGAAGATGCCGAAGGTAAAATGGCCAGTCAAGGAGTTGATGGTCAGAAGAGTTGATATTTATTTGGGATCCAGGAGGGTTCCAACATCTTAGAGGGGAAGCGCATGAGCAGGAGCTCATGATTTTGCAGCTGAGGATTTTGATGCAGGAGCATCTCTCCACGTCAGCCAGCCAACCAGCCAGCCACGCCAACGAATTCAAATCGCACGCTAAAAGAGAGGCGTAGCCTCATCTAAATTTGAATTCAATGTAATTTAAATGCTTAGGCTGTTGAGCCAGGAAGCCGTGCCTTTGTGCAGGTGTAGAGTAGATCGGCCTTAAATGTTTATATGGCTGAGATCTAGGTCTGATTCTGGACTAGACAGCCCATTCAATGTAATTGAATAGGGTAGGTAGGTTGGAGGGAAGCACTCTAAGAGCCCCCTCAGGTAAAAGAGATTTTTAGATCTCATTTTGAGTTATATGAGTAGAGGCCAAGTTGTAGAGCCGTAGAGAGAAGAAGAGAAGAGCCGAGACCCTGTTACAGACTGTGCTCAGGAACACCTTGTAAATACAGGCATTTTCCATATTTAATACAAAGAGCAGTTTTTCCTGCATTACTGTGTGTTATGTGGATGTCTGTGTGTGTTCTCTATGTATGTTGTAGATGTATGTTATGTTGATGCATTCTGCAGGAGTTGTTTGGTTTCAGTCTTGAGAGGTCTTTGAGGGTTCATGTCAGGAGGGCATGACAGAGTGTTGTGGTCTCTGAATACCAGTGCACAGAGGTTGCACTTCTGAACACTGCAGGTTCAGACAAAGATGTGTTGCAGCACAGAAAATGAAATCATCAACTCAGGGAAGACCTCAAGGTTGTTGAACACCTTAGAGGCAAGGCTGTGTATGAGAAACACAGCTGTAGACAAAATTCTGCTGTGAATTCTGTAGAGCTCTGCCAGGTGGGCATTGAGCATATGCACTGCGGTGCATTTGAGGAAGAACGCTGCTGAGAGTTTGAAGAAAATAGAATCTCTGAGGAGTTTTGTGAAGCTCTGCCAGGTGGGCATTGAGCATATGCACAAGGTGTAGTTGGAAGAACTCTGTTGTGAGATCAGAGAGAGGACCAGAATCACTGAGGATTCTGTGAAGCTCTGCCAGGTGGGCATTGAGTGAGTGCATAGGTGCACAGGAGGACAGAACTGCTGGAAGTTCTAATAAGATACTCTACCAGGTGGGCATAGAGACAGTGTGCAGATAGGTGCAGAGGAGAAGAGAACTCTTTGAGTTTCGGAGCTGGAGGAAGTATCCACTGAAGGATATTCACTGGGTTGCTGAACACCCAGAAAGACTCAGCAAGAGGTTGCTTGAGCAGGAAGCCAGGAAGGCATTATATTCTCCATCTGTGGGAGAGAAGGAAGAAGGGAAAAATCCCTTAGGGGTCTGAGTGGTTGTAGAAGCTCATAAGAGATAGCACTAGCGTGTGCATGAGAAGACTCTACAGGAGTGCAGAAGTTGAAGAATCCTTCAAGGATTCGAAGATAAAAGCTCAGGAGAAACAACGTCTTCGTACGCGGAGGCGAACTCGAAGTCGAGAGCTCACAGAGGAAAGAGAACAAAGGTCAAAGCCTTTGAGAACATGAAATTATTCCAAGTCTGGGAAGAAAGTGTAGAAGCTCAGGAGAGCACAGCAGCCATCTGATCGGCAGGAAATAGAGATCTGGATCGTTGGTTTGCACGTCCAGAGAAGCGCACAGAAGGAGGAGGTTGTGGACCGTCAGATGTTCACATAGAAATCTCGTAAGCCGTAGGACCGGGAGAAGATGATTATAATTTAGCCTCTGGAGCAAGCACATAAGAAGAAAGGATCTGAGCCGTCAGAACTAGAGAAGGTACCTGTCAGCCATCAGATTGGACAAGAGCTGCACGAGGTTTATTATCGGGACTCAGCCATCGGGAAATCGGGAGTCTTGAGATAGAGGAAATCGAGACACTTCAAGTCTCAAAACACCGGAGTGATCTGAGCCGTCCGTTAGCAAAGACATGTGGCGGAGATTGAGCGATCGTCGACATTTCGGCACTCGGGAGATCGGGTTTCCTGAGGTCAAAAGAACTAGGACATCACAAGTCTCGAAATCCCAGAGAGATCGGAACCATCCATCAGGGAGGACGCGTGGCAGCAATCGGAGCCATCGGGAAAAGGCCCGACAAGGAAGCCGTCTATCAGTGTTTGGGTCATCGGGATATCGTGGATCCTATAGGCAAAGTGTTTGAGACTTTGGAATCATGAAACGCGATACCCCGATGAGTGGGGGCCAGCTGTCAGCACGACGAAGAGTCGGGATTCGAGGAGCTGGAAATCCCGTGGGCATATGCATTTAGGCATTGGAAACCACAACGAGGAGTAAGGTTGTGGTCATGGGGTAATGGTCATGTGGACCAGGGGGCTGAGCCAGGAGGGCTAGCTAAGTTAAAGTGCGTCGAGAATCGAAGGATCGCGGATCCAAAGGGCGATTGCATTTTGACATCCAAAACCCTGAAACCCCGACAGAAGTATATGGCTGCGGTCATATAGGAGAAGGTCACGTGGACGAGGATCTTAGCCTGGAGGGATAACAGAGGTTGGAAAGCATCGGGAAATTGAAACCCAAAACCCCGACAGGAGAAGATAAGGTTGCGGTCTTATGGGAAGCGGTCACATGGACCAAAGGGCATAGCCAGAGGGGCCAAGGCCGGGCAGAGAGCTCATTGGTGATCGAGGATTCGAGAGGATAGTGACTCTCGACATCAAGAAGGACGAAACCCCGAACCCTGATACTAAGTCAAGGACAATCACGATTAGGTGTAGAAGACCCTGTGGAATAGAGAGCCTAGCTAGGAGGGGCTAAGGCCTAAAGGAGTGCATCGGCAAGTCGGAGTTCGAGGATTCAAGAGAACATGAACTCTTGACGTCGGGGATCATGAAACCTCGAAACCCGAAATTAAATCTGGGAAAGGTCATAGGAGCGTGAAGAGGCCGTGACAGGGAAATGAGAAGGACTTGTGGATTGGGTTTTCAACAGAGATTCCAGCAGGGAATCCAAAGAGCTAATTCAGCTCAAGGGCATTTTAGAACGATCCTGTGAGTCGGCGTGGAGCGAGTGCATAGGTGGCAAGCGCCTGCGTCACATTCTTGGTATGGTTGTTGTGATGTGGTATGTGTTGGTTGATGGAGTGTTCAACACTCTTGTGACTCAGTACTGATATGATGGCTACAGTATACTTGTTGTTTATACATGATTGAATAGCATTCATAGTGTATGGTTGAGATGTATGAGAAAGATACTGGAGAGCTTGGATGTGTTGTGACTGACTCGTGGTCAGTTTGGACAATGAGAAACAGAAGAGAATGATGAATTGGTTGCAAAGGATCTGAGTTGATCTTGAAGGATAAACCCTAATAGCTCAGAAGGTATACACAAGTTGTTTTATACATTGGTCGCATACATACGTAGGATGTAGTGAGTCAGGGCGTGTACACATGCGGGTTGCACTACTGATAGGTCGCGTACCTGTTGCAGATTGATATATGTTGAGGATTGTTGCCTCATCTCAGTTGGTGTTGCGTGTGTAAGTTGAGTCTTGCATGATAGAGATGGTGCTCTTGTAGAGTTGTACTTTATTTAGTTGTTGCTAAAAAAACCCAAGGATTGTAGTCTGTAATAAAAAGAAAATTGTACATACATCCTGTGTTCTTTGTGTTCCTTGTGGTGATGACTTGTTGATGATATATTGCTGATATATGTTGCTGACATGTGCTCACATATAATTGGTTATTAATGACAACACTGAGTAATAAGTAAAAGTTGAATGCTAACTAATGAGTTTTTTGTAAGAGGGAAGTATTGGGAAAAAGAGCCCCACACTCATTCACCCCGCCCTCTAAGTGTGGTATGTGTGTCCAACAAAATTAATCCATTAAAAAGATTAGGATATAAATAGAAATAAATGGAAGAATTTAGAGAATGAAAAGCTTCTCTAGAACAATAGGGATTTTCAAAAATTGACTCCTTGAATGGTAGTTCCTCCTCTTTAAAAACATTGTTGGATGATTTTGAATTAATGGGCTCCACACTAGGCAGGGTTTTACAATCACCATGTTCTTCCTCAAGATAGTTTTTCTCTTGTAAACAAGAAGTGGGTTGTTGTGTTACAAGAGGTATGTCTTGTATGTTTATTTATTCTCCCCTTGAGTGAAAATTTCAGCATGGATGCCTTGCTCCTACATAACATGAGGGTCTGAAATATCTTCCAAAGTATAATCATAGTTAGAAGAGAGGATAAAATTACAAGAATCATTAGAACAAGAATTTTCAATAAATGATCCATCAACTAGAGGAAAACAATCTTGCTCTATGTTAGTCATAAAAGGAGAAATTGTAACAACAGGATAATCCAAATAAGCATGAATTAATTCCACTTTATCCAATGGTGAGGTAGGTATCATGTTAAGTGTGTCTAGATTTTCTTCATTAAAAAAAGGATCATCTTTCAATTTTTTCTCCATAGCTCCTTCCTCCATTTATTGTGATGAAAAAGATGAGGTGGGACAATGAGAACCTGACATAACCATCGGTGTGACCCGAAGTGTCCCATTATCAATAGGAAAACCCTCCTCTTGGTCAACTAGAGAAACATTTGAACTTGAATTTACACAAGAGGATTCTTTCTCGTCACAAGGAAGGAAAGGGGGAATGGAGTGGTGAGAGGATACATATGTTTCTTTTGAAAAATATTTTTCTATCTGGTCTATATCCCCCATAGTAAAGAAATATCCAGACATATGGATTTCAACTAAACCATTATTATTTTCAACATTTTCATTTAAATCCAAATCAACGTGTAGAGGGACATTAAAACATGATTTAGATTCTTCATCCACTAGTTCATATGTTTCATTAGTAAGAGAAACTTGGCATGAAATAAAATAATTGTTAGAGGGCCTATCATCCAAAGGAAATCTATATCAAAGATGAGTAAATATGATAATAAAATATGCAAGAGATTCATCTTTGTTTTTCTTAAGCTCTAAAATTTCTTCACATAAATTATCATAATCATTGTTCTCAAAAGCATGCAAAAATTCACGTATAAATTGTTCCCATGTGTGAATATAGGAAGTCGGAAAAGTCTCACACCAACTCTTGACCCGGACTGCAAAACTGAGAGTGAATAAACTACAAATGATATTTCTATCAGTAATACTGTGAAAACCACAAAATGTACAGAAATTAAAAGCATGTTCAGATGCAGATATTTCACCCTCGTCATCAAATATTAGTTGCGAAAAGAAATATAAAATCTTTCTAGGAGGTTTGGGATGTACAGTACCATAAAAACACCTCCATAGAGGGATATGGGATGGAGCCATTAGTAAATTAAAACAAAAACTCAATGTAGATGACTCCATAGGCTCAACTTGTCATCTGGCCATCCTATCACCATTTATGTTGACAAGCCAAAATTACCCATTCAATCAGATGAGGGAAAACGCCCGATGACAGGTCCCAATTAGACCTACTCTTGTTTGGAGTAGTGTTTCTCGCAAGTTTATGGGCCTTGTTACCACTCAGAATTAAAAGAATAAAAATGGGAAAGAGATCAAACTTCCCCACAAAGAGTTCTAACTAATTCTAAGACTAAACTAACTAAAAGCTAACTAATCTAATATAAACTAATTCAAAACTATCCCGAGAGAAAAACTAATAGAATGAGTACAGAGAAAGTTAACCATTAGAACCATAAATAATTCATGTATTCTAATGGTAAATTAAAGCAATAATGCTACAGATGTATAAACAAATAGTTGCACAATACATTTACAACATCATTTATGTACCCATGAAGAAACATGTGATATCCTGAGTAAACAACACAAAGTGCAAAAAAAATTCATACAACAGAATCCTAGCTACCCAAGCAAAAGATAAATGCATCAAGAGTAGTCTCTACTACATCCATCAAAGCCAAAAATTTCTGAAATTCCTCTGGCTCTTTATTCCTCAAAAGTAATAGTACCATCCTTTGTTACAAAGGGAAAAAGTCCTTAATACATTCAACTATCTCCCTTTTATAGAACAAGAGAGAGACTCTCAAGTTCTCATGACCATTTGTTTCGTTCTTCTCTAATTTTGTCTTTTTTCCATTTCAAATTTCTCTGTAATTTCAAAAATGTATATGTAGGAGTTACAAATGGGAGCTGAAGGGACTCTTGGGTGGTTACATTCACCCTATGATAGTTTACCAATGATATCTATTTAAATTTATTATTCACTATGCCTATTGGGTCGTTTTCTGAATTCCTTGTGCTTTTCTCGATGTGTTTGGATCTGATATGTTGAATGATATCATTTTGTATTGTTCTCCTTTGTCTCATATTTCCTTTGATTTGTTGTTGGCTCAATTTTGTTGTCAGTATCTCAAGACAAGATTGTTTGAATTCATCATGTTTGGTTCTTCATCTAAATTCGGATTATGTTTATGTTTTGCATTTTCGAGCAATTTACACTCGCAATATCCCACCATTTTCTATGCCATCTTGTTCTTCTCTTCTCCATATTTATATCAAGCTATCCTGGGCTTGATTTCATTACTCGTAGCCCCAGATATGACTGCTTGAAGTTGGTATGGCCATTTTCCCCCCCAAATCCATAGTTGTTGTTTTTCTATATTTTTTGATGTCTTGTATAGGTTTTTCGACTTGGAGACCCATATCATTGCGTTCCTATGCCCAATACCTTTCTAATGAGGTATCACAAGCCTCATTCTGACATTTGTAGAAAAATTTATGGTTGTTTAAAAATTCTCACTCAACAACGATTGACCAGGCCCTAGGTTAATCTGGACCATTAATTCTTGAACGTGTAAAAGAGAAATCCCACCACATCAA
>SNQJ01S0112448.1:44597-56013 GCA_010110895.2 Picea sitchensis
AGGACATAAATTCATTTTATTGTCTCTCTAAGTGTGTTTAAAGACATATATTCACTTAGAATAATTTGTTGGGCCAAGACATTTTGGGACAAGTTTTGGGAACAACACAAGAGTGCACGCGCACAGAGGAAGGAAAGACAATTAGCACATTTTCAAGAGCAGCACGTGCAAAAGATGGAAGTTAGTTAGAAGTCGTTAAACATTTTGGTCCATTTGGTACGAGCTAAGCCTTAATGTAAATGTATAAATATGTAAAGGGTTTTTGTGGTAAAGTAGTTTTTGGGCATGAGCTTATGAGAGAGAAGGATACACATAAGTTGGGTATGAGTTGAGAGCTCAGTGTGCACTGTATGCGTGAACGACACTAGCATTTTAGGGTATACCTGCGATGTCATGTATGAGCGCACTGTGCACAATTTGTAAGAGATGATTCTGAATAATAATATAAGAAGTCTGTCGTTGTGGACGTAGCCCATCTTGGGTGAACCACGTTAAATATGGTGTTTATGTGTTATGATGTTATGTGTTTGTTTACTATTTTGTTTATTGCGCACACATAATGTATATTTGGTTAATATAAGCATGTTATATGTTCTGATGGTTATGAGCACAAAGTATAAGGTATAATGAATGAATGTTAAGTAGAATGGTTATAATGAATGCCTCACTTCCCTTCATGACTGAAAAAACATAGGGGGACTGGGGGCTAACCAGGGGATGGTCTGAGTGTATGAGAAAGATGTAGGAAAGAACACATGAAGAAAGAATGGGCTGAGAATGTCAAGAGAAGAAGAATGTGTGACGAATGAAGAGATTGGAGTATTGTGCAGTGGAAAAATATTCCAGTATAGTAGGAAGAGGACCGTGGTTGATAGAGAAGAGCAACACAATGAGTTTGAGGAAAGAGACACCAGTGTAATACTCTAGATTGAAGGAATACTATGCATAGAAGGGAAATTACATCAGCTCAATCTGGTAGAATAAGATCTGTTACATCCCACTCGGGTCAGAATCTACGTCGAACCCACGACCCCATGTGCATCTCCAAGGGCTGAGGTAAGATCTGAAAGTTTGTCAATTGTAGTTAGTGAAAGAAGTAAATATAGTAGTAAAGGTAGTCAGAGTAGTGGAAGTAGTATGACCACCCAACTTCAGGTAGTGTCACCAAGGAGGAATATTACGCAGTACGCGATGGCGGGAGTAAATCCCACTTTAAGAATCTGTGTCTTCCATGGAGGAGGGACAAATGACCCAAAACAACACTTGTTTGTTTGTGAAACAATATGGATAGTGAAGAACACCCATGACAATGATGCAAAGATCGCGCAATTGGCGATCACATTTAGAGAGTGTGCATTACTTTGGTTTATGAAGTATCAGTCCATTGCACCTACGGGACAAGTCAATACATTGGCTAACATCGAGTAAGCCTTGTTAAAAGAATTCTAGAAACCAAAGTCCGAGTCGTAGCATATTGCAAAATTGAAAGAGATCAAGAAGTTGGCAAATGAATCAGTATGAGATTTTGATCAGAGATTCAAGATATTGATGGATCGGTTGAAATTCCAGATTCTAGACGAGCAACATATGGAATAGTTCATTGCAGGATTGTTGTTGCATATACAATGCCATTTGATGCAACATAAGATTATGATGCAATCATAAGCCTTATAAATCACTATGAAGTTGGAAGTATCCCTTGTAGGAGAGAATGACGCCGAAATGGATAAGGCTTAATCACAGTTAGAAGCACTGACTATTCAATTGCAGGAGCTTGCTAAAGAGAAGGATGAGCGCAAAGAATTATGGTCTGTTACTTGCAGAACAAAAGGTCATCATAAGAACGAGTGTCCAGTTTTTCATCAGTATTTGGCTACAGGAGCCCCAAATCCCTTGGATCTAGGAGGAGGAGTATGGTGTGAGATATTCAAAACAATGGATCATCACCCTACTGCTTGTCCCTTAATGAAGAAGTATTAGAGCACTGCGAGAAACTTATTTTGTAACTATTGTAAGTCCGTGGACATGATGACAAGGATTTTTGCGTACTTGATATTGTTGGGTATGTGTTATATTCTTTGCACGAGAAGTATATCATTCAAAGACAAAGCATATTGATATTAAATATCACTTTGTGAGAGACATGATTGAAGAAAAGAAAGTATTGTTGATGAAGGTGGACACTTTGAAGAATGTTGCAAATTCATTAACAAAATCTGTGAGCACTTTAACTATGTAACCCTATAACCCCCTATATGCAAAGAAAAAAACAAGTGGGATAATGTTGGGTATGTGTTATATTCTTTGCACGAGAAAATTTTTGTTCTACCTCGGGAAACGTGTCACATATTCAGGTGGTTTTTTGGCACATGGTTTTTTGCCGATGGTTTTCTATTTTCGGTTAAGGAATTAGGGTTGTTGACTAATCTAGATCATTGGGTTAGGGTTTTGGATGCCGCTGGCTCCCATATGTAGATTGTATTGTAAACAATGTATCACTATGAATGAATATAGAATATGTTGGTTTTCCCAGTTTGGGTTTCCAGGGGAAAAATCCTTGTGTAATGTTTGTATTTTCCATTGTATATTTTTTTTTCTTTTACTGAAAATATGTTTGCAATAAATATTGTACAAGGTTAAAATCTACAGATATGATGAGAGAGCGCACCGCGGATGCATACAGATTTCAAAGGGAAGAAGGACCAAAAGGAGGGGTACCGCAGTATAATACTCCAAGAGGTTGTTATTAAGGAGGAAGAGGAAGATTAAGAGGTTGAGGAAGAGGACCAATTATATGTTATAAATGTAATCAAACAAGGCATTTGGCGTGAGATTGTCCGAATCCATGCATGGCATGTACATACCGTAGACAGTTGAATCATTCGACAAAATATTGTCTACAGCTGATTGTGAAGTGGCAGAAGAAAAGGAACCAGAATTTGCAGATGATAGCAGTGAAAGAGCACGATGATCAACCAAGGATAACAACAATTACACACAGAGGAGAAAGAATAGGAATTGATGCGACAAATGAAGGAATTCACTAGTGGGCCAGGAAATTAGCATAACCTCCTCCATTATTTGATCCTAGAAAGGAAAGAGATACATATAAGCAAGCGAGGAAAGAACTGCCAGAAGCAGAATGGATAGCATTGACTTCAACCATGCCACCTTTTTATGAGAGACCACCTGTGTATGACATGCCTCTAGTCTATGACCACTCAGAAAGGAAAGTTGAGAAGGTAAGTACTTTGAAAAGTTTTTTAAATAGTTGTTTAGAACTAATGAAGGATGAAACTACATTAAGCATACTATGCGAGATGATCAACCAATGCATGCAAGAGAAAGAAGAATTCATCTCACATCGAGCAGTCAACCAGGTACGTCGCAAGAAGAGGTCGAATAGAGAATTTTGACTTAGTGCACAGATAGGAGGCTATGATATCTATAATATCATTTTGGATCTGAGATCTAATGTAAATTTCATTCTGAAGAAGACATGGGAGACGATGTGCAAGTCGAATTTGATCTGGTCACCTATTCAGTTGACGTTAAAAAATCAACATAATATTGTTGTGATTGGAAGAATGAAAAGGGTGAATGTTAACATTGATGGAGTGCACAACACATTTTATTTTGAAGTAATTGAGATAGTAGATGGTAGTAAACCGTATCCCATGTTAGTTGGGCTTGATTGGGATTTTGATAACTAGACTATTATTGATCTGAAGAACAGACAGATGGTTTTTGAAGCAGGAGACCTAAAAGTTACTATGCCATTGGATCCCACAAAAGGAAGATGATATGTGGAACCGAAAAAGAGAAAATAAATAGATAATCTTTATAATATGACCACACACATGGATGACTTGTTAATCCTACGACTGATGATGCACTCAGTTGATGAAGTATTAGTTCTTGTGCATCACATTTAGAAAAAACCCTAGAGAATTGGAAACAAATATTACATGAAGTATCTACAAGGAGATGTGCTCAGATTTACCTCTCATTATGCTGGATTGGAACTGAGGTATGTGATCCTCCGAAGTATGATGAACTAACATATATAGATCATTTTTTGAAAGAATTTGAATTGCAAATAGTAGATCAGTAGAGATTGCTAGCCGTATTTGTCATGTTGAAAGGGAACCCAACAAGATGGTGGGCTACGCATAAGTATAGAATAGATAATTGGCAGAAGTGTAGAAGGTTGTTATAGGTCAGGTTCATAATAGATTATACCGCACATAAGTATACTGGGTTTAGTTTTCCTACAGATCATGTTACACAATGCACCATGACATGGAGATCGATACCTAAGCAAGATTAGATGCAATTGTTTGTACACACTATGGACACGATATTGAAGAATTGGTATTTAGAATTAGAAGTGTGCAGAGGAACAACAAAATGGGAGTATTTGACTAGCAACTTTAAGGTAACTTTCAATTTTGAAGATGATGCCCTGTAGGTAGACACAAATATGCATATTATGAAGGACAAGATATTTATATCAGAAGACTCGATAGAAATAGTACCCTTATGTAGTGCGCACAAATGTTATGATACTGGTCATGAAGTGTTGGGATGCTACAACATTGTTGAAGAAGACTAGGAGAATGAAGACCTGAGAAATTTGAAAGTACCAGAAATCGAAGGAGAGTGTGTAGTAGAGGTTCATGAGCTTGAATTTGTTATGTATGCAAATTCGTTGAAAACCAACAAAGTGAATATTGGTACAAAGGAAAATCCCAAGTTTGCAAACATTGAAGATTGTTGTAATGAAAAAACTGTTGAAAGGATCGTCGATTTACTGCACAAATACCAAGACTTGTTTCCAACTTCATTTTCATAAATGAAAGGGATTGATCAAAAGCTAGGAGAGATAAATATCTTGTTGAATCTAGATGTCATGCCAGTAAAGTAGAGACCATACAAATTGAACCCAATATATAAGTAGAAGGTGAAAACAAAGATAGACATGATGTTGGAAGTAGGAATTATTGAACCTGTCGTAGAGTCAAAATGGAATAGTCTGATAGTGGTATCGGACAAGAAAACATGTGGAATTAGAATTTGTGTGGATATGAGGAAATTGAAGATATACACAGATCATTATGTGTTGAGATACTTAGTCAATAATCCAGTGTTGGGGGGGAAGATATGTAATGTAAGTCGAGATGACTGAGACTTGAGGATTCCTATAGTATTATGGGAATATAGGACCACATGTAAGAAGTTGACAGGATATACACCATTTAGATTAGTATATGGCCAGGAAGCAGTTATGCCTATGGAGTTCATTGTACCGATTATGTGCATTGTCACGTTGACAAAGCTCACTGATTCTAGCACAGTAGAGAAAAGATCATCAGAGCTAGTGGAATTGGAAGAATACCGTTTTGTTGCAGGATTTCATCAACAGGTTCCAAAAGCGTGTGAAAAATCATGGCATGAAAGACACATTAAATAGAAGAAGTTCTAGATGGGAGACTTAGTTTTTCTCTGACACCAAGTTTTTACAGCACCCTATAAAGTTTCAAACGCACTGGTTGGGTCCATATGTGATAAGATTTGTGATAAAAATAGGTGTTGTTCGGTTAGAGAAACTAAATGGGGAAATGGTGGAAGGACTGGTTAACGATAGTCATTTGAAACTTTATAGAGATAGTCGGGCTTCCACACATTAGTTAGAATGCACAGTAAATGTACCATATGATATGTATTATAGTGTATTATAGAAAATAAAAATAAAAAGAAAAAGAAAAAGAAAAAGTAATAAAGAGCTTGAGGCAAGTCACAATAAACATTTGAAGGTCCCTGAGGTGTAGGACAGTCGGTGATGGAGTGTGTTGTTAAGCCACTCTGTGTTGTTAAAGTTACCGATTCGAAACCTGTGGGGACAAAAAATCCAACCATGTTAAGGGTTGGTGTGGCTCAGGCCGAGTGTGATCCCTAGGTGATTTTGACAGTTTAGATGCCCCTGAGTCGCGGTTTCTCAAGCCATAGGCTAATCCCCTAGGTCACAAATAAATTAGCAAACAAAAAGAATAATAAACATTTGAAGAAACATGAAGGTTTCAAGATTTGAATTAAGCATTGTTCAAAGAGTCAAATTAGCGGAAAAAGAGATGAACAAGAGAATGTCACAAGTAGAAAGGAGAATGGAACTATGCATAGGAAGAAGAATTGAATAACTAAGATAAATATCTGCGCAGAGGATGAGAAACACATTAAAGAGAAAAAATGATGGCAAAACGGTGCGAACGTGTAGTCATAAGTGAAAAGTGACGACAAAGATCTTGACAAATTGAAAAATCTAGACCATGATCCACTGAGTGATGTGAATTTAATGCAGAATATGGAAGGAATTTAATGAGAATACAATCAAATGGGACTGTAGGTTTGGGCACAAAGATGAAGATAACAATTGGCAGTAGACTATAAAAGCAGATGAGGAGGTGATGAGTAAAGGTTATTGTTTCTTGACATTTGTAGAGAATAGAGAGCCAAAGGAGCGCTGAGTGTGTAGCAAAGAGAGAGCCAAGTGTAGTAGATAGAGCCATAGTATAGAAATCTATGGCACCGCCAAAGACATGAGCTTCTACATTAGGAACAAAGAAACAACGCAGTAAGAAAGAAACAGTGCCAGTACAAGAAGAAACCCCTGAGGCATTCAATCCAATCAACTTTCCCAGAGCATATATGCCACCAATAAATCCCACAATAGAGTAAGTTCGATTGCATAAGGCGACAAATTATGATATGGTTACACCAATGATTCCACTTGGGGTCACTATCGAGAGAGATATGCTAGGTGCAATAGGGAACCTAAGGTATTCAGACCACGATTTGACAGATTTAAAGAAGTTTCTAGAATTAGCACCACAAAATTATTTTCGTGCAGGAATGAAACCCGGATCACTTGTAATAACAGTGAAGATGAAGGAATGGAAAACAAGGTTGTAGTGAATAGGTATATTTATAGGGTTTTAATCAATTTTTTTATAGGGTTTATTTATTTATATGTGGGTGTTTCCTATCTGTTGTAATGAAACCACTCATTGCATTGGATCCCAAATCATCCTGTCATTTTTTGTTTTAAATTCCTTTGTGGGTAACGCTGCAATTTGTAGATAGGAAGAGCATTGGTGCGTATTTTATGTCAATAACACAACTTAATTTAAATTAGAAATAATATTTAAAGAAAAAAAAAATCACAGTCGACGATGCACATTGTACCTAGATAAGCATCAGGGTGCATTTTCTTACCAAGAGCACTGTTGAGTTTAAAATGGAAATAATATTGTTTTTTATATGGACACGGCCATGTCTTAAATTTGTTCATAGATCGATGGTGTGTAATAAATAGTACTTAGGAAGTCGTGCTTTTCTTAATTCATAAAGCACCGGATGAATACACAAATTTGTAAAATGTTTTCAATTCCATAATGGAACTGTTATAATATACTGGTGTGTATAAATATGGTTGAAACACTGGTGTGTATAAATATGGTTGACGCCCTATTGTGTATTAAGTTAATATACACATTGTTATCTTATTTTGTAAAAAATAACTTAACTTTTATATTTGATGATTCTTAGTTTTTTTAAGGGAGATTTTGAAAATTCCAAGGGATAAATAAGGGGAAAACCAAGACATGTCGATAGGGATGTCCAAAAGAGTGTAGAAGAAGATGGTAAAGAAATGAACATAATTGCATCGCAAGAGGAACCATCCCAACTACAATGTGCATAAGAGGTATGTAATCATTTATTTATTATTTTATATAAATCAAATTTAGTTATCATGTGAAATACTAATTTTCATTTGTTTTGTTGCAGAAAAGAAAAAAATAGAACCCATTCAACACATAAGACATGACGACGATGAATAAAAGGGTTGATTACAAACTTTGTGAGTATTTATGTTTTCATCATTTCTTAATATTTTATGTTTGTTGTGATCTTTATATTTAAATAATTAATTTACACTTGTCCATGTATGTATTCTAATAGGTGCTAACATAAAAAGAGGAGCCAACCCATGAATTGATAAACCTTGGGTTCAATATGGGTTGTGAGTATATGTTGAAGTATGAAATTTTAATTGAACAATTTGTAAGTAGCTACGTTGTTTAACTTCCCTTGTTTTATAATTAATGAAACAACAACAAAACTTTATATTAATTATATTGACTATGCTTTGTCATGGCATATTAAACATGCAGGAAACAAAGTATGGAATGCAACCAATAGAGGATATTTTGAGAGAATGCATGAAGCATGGCTTCAAAAGAATGTGTTTTGTTTATGAAAGACTTGGTTCTAATGCATTTTTTTTTATTTACACAATCATGTATATCTATCTATCTATCTATCTATCTATCTATCTATCTATCTATCTATCTATATATATATATATATATATATTTCTATGTTTGTAGATAGAAGGTGAAGGGGCAGAACATAAGAAACAAGTTGATCAATTAAAAAAAATAGGTTAAATAACCAAAGTAAAATATCTCCTACAAATGATGAAGAAATGAGGTATGCATGCAACTCGAACGATGACAATTATTCCACTGATGAATGAAAATCAATATAATTGAATTCTACTGCAAGTTGTATGTTTTGGAATATTTGTCTATGAAAAATAGGGATTTTGTTTAATGTACTTGACATATTATCCCAATTGCATGAGGACATGTTACCAATAACTGTAAAAATTATATATTGGTTGCATTTTGGTTATTGTGGACCTTTATGTTGTCCATTTTTGTATGACAATGGGTCTCTTATTCATATATAATAAAATGGGTTTCTTATTTTATTGCATTGTCGAATCTTGTAAAATGTTGCATTGTTGAATAATTAATGTGGATGATTTACATTGTTACAGACAACAGAGGTGTAATTCATTGAATAATGCATTAATCCAATTATTATATCAAAATGAAATAATAAAAAATATAAACAATATTGTTATAAAAAATATATGATTTGAAATGATTAATTGAAAATTTGTAAAGAAAACAATTAATTAAAATATATACATATTAGTGCATTGTATTCTTATGATTTCACTAGACGGGCATGCCATAATATATAAATAGGTGGGTTTTGAGGAGTCATACAAACCGATGCACATTAATTATAATAACACACCGGTATGAACTATTGAGAAAAAACGCTATTCCACAAACGACATAACGTACAATAATATTTATCGTTTCAAAATTGTACGGTGCTCATGTTTAAAATATACACTGGGGCACTAAATATAATGTATGCACCGGTGCGTTACTTTTATCATACGCACCCAAGATCTAAATATAGTATTCGAACTAATGTTTTTGGTATAATATAGGCACCGGTATTAAGTAAAAATAATGGCACCGACAACTCACCTTGAATATTCAAAATTTCACTACCCTTCGGTGCACATGGTAAAATAAACTTCGGTATGTACTAATTATACAAGCACCGAGGCACACGTTATATTGAATGCACTAGGGATCATGATAACTTAAATGCAATGGTGTGCACTATAACATAAATGAACATGGCCGTATAAAAACTAAAAAGCATCGGTGCTTCATACTCAAACAAAGAGAAACTAGTGCATAGAAATTATAAGAGCATTGGTGCTCTGCATACAACTAAAAAAGAGAAACCAATGCACAATAATTATAAACGCACCGAGGCATTTGTATTATATTAACGCACTAGGGTGGTTTTTTCAAGAGCACACCACTGCGTTTTGACAATAAAAACACCGAAAAAAAAACCTTTGTCCACTTAATGTTTTTAGTTATATGGAACATTCGTTAAAACCTCTGCTAAAACCTTTGTAACAAATAGAGGAGGTTGTAGCAGAGGTTGTTTTGAAAATTTTGCCAAAATTTGTAACACTAAAAACCTCCGCTAGAAGGTGTTCTCCTTGTAGTGCATAGAGATTCCCTCTAAGGGATATTTGGCTCGGGGATCCTTGACACCATTAGTATGTTTTGGGCCTATGTGGAGGATCTTTGACACCATTAATAGATTTTTCACAATAAAAATGGGTCTCATTCCCTATACCATGGATAAGGGAGGAAAACAAGATCCTTAGGCCCAAAATGAATATTTTGAAGCTTAATGACCATCAAAACACAATATAGATCATCTCTAAGGGATCTTTGGGCTCCATGTGGGTTATCCCACAATCAGGAGATTTTTCACAACATGTATGGAAGTCAGATTATGTACCATGGTTTGAGGAGGAAAACAAGGGTTGTAGGCTCTAAATGAATATTTCTCATGCTCAATGGCCATAAATAAGGCCTCTTATTGGGAATATGGGCACCATTAGGATGTTTTTCACAATAAGAATGGGTCTTAGGACCCCTACCATGGATGGGGGAGGAAAATAAAGGCATTATAATATAAAAAAAATATTCTCAAGATTAATTGCGATGAAAAATGTCTCAAACCACCCCACAGATCCTCTCTAAGGGATCTATGGCCTCTAGGTGGGACATGGGTGCCATTCATAGGTTTTGAGAACTATATGTGGGTCTCAAGCCTTCAAGTTGGCCATCAGTGACATTAGGAGTTTTTTCGCACCAGATAATGCACTTGGGGCCTTGAACATGTTCAAGGAAGGAAAATAAGGTGCTAAGGCCCTATTTGAATCCTCTTGGGATCAAGCTTCATGTAGTAGTCATCTATCAACTGCACAAGAACTTTTTAGGGGATATTTGGCCTCTCTAGAGGATATTTGACATCATTAGTGTGATTTGAATAACAAAAATGGGTCTTAGGACCCCTACCATGGCTAGGGGAGGAAAACAACGGCCTTAGGCCCTAAAAAAATATTGGCGAGCTTAATGGCCATGAAAAAATATAGCATAGGCATTGAGCATAAGGGGTATCTTCTACAATACCAGGGCATTGGAAAAAGGGGAAAGAATAATATGAACCCACATTTCAACATATGCTAAGCTCCACAAAGGCTAGCCCAATTGAGAGACTTTTAAGGTATTTTTAAGATTAGATGATGGTATATTATTCAAGAAGGAAAAGGGTTCTCAGTGTTATCAAGCTCTAATTATATCAATGTCCCTGGGAATAGAATTCAAATATCTTATTAGTAATGCTATGTGGAATGATAAGTTACCCCTCTCCTCAAGGATATGTTTGGTTGACTTCTATTGGACAGGAGTATTGCACTTACTCATAGACTCGATTGAGCACTGATGGATATTTTGATAGGAGAAATGAGATGATCACAAAATATTAGAGAAGACTTAATGAATTGAAATAGAACCTCTTGTAGTCTACTTCTCACTATTCTTGTTTGATGATTCAATTTTTTTGTTCAATTACATTATCTCTAAAACAACATGAATAATATTTATTTCATGATACTTAT
>SNQJ01S0112449.1:28604-39148 GCA_010110895.2 Picea sitchensis
ATTTGAAAATTTAAAAAAACAATTTATTTAAAAATAATAATAATAAATTTTTTTTTAAATATGAAACAAACTTTAAATTAAAATCATTAGAAGTCCCCGAGGTGTAGGACAGTTGGTGACAGAGTGTGTTGTTAAGCCACTCCGTGTTGAAAAGTCACCAATTCAAAACCCGTGGGGACAAAAAATCCAACCATGTTAAGGGTTGGTGTGGCTCGGGTCAGGTGCGATCCCCGGGTGATTTTGACGGCTTAGATGCCCTTGAGTCGTGGTTTCTCAAGCCACGGGTTAATCCTGATGCCAACGGGTTTGACCACATTAACAAACAAAAAAAAAAAATTAAAATCATTAGAAAACAAACTCACTTGTCATGTTTAGGGAAATACCCCAAACATGAAAAAAAAATACATGATGAACCCCACCTGCTGGTGAGTTGCGGAAGGGGGATCACCCCACCTCCCATCGCCTCTTTGGAAGTTGTTGCTCACAGTGTCTTCCAAAGGGGTGACAAGGGGTGATTAAGTGATCCTCGTTACTTTTAAACAATCAAAATTACAAATCCCAAAGTAACTCGCCATGCTTATGATTTACCAAAGCCTCAATCTATGACGATGAAAGGAGCCTTCTTTAGTTTGTGTGAGCTTTCTTTAGCTCCATGAAGTCTAGCATGCAGTTTGTTGCTCCTTTTAGGTGTTTAGTGAGACAATGCATGGTTTTAATTATTACTTTAATTGTTAAGTAAACCCATTACTACATTTGAATTATTTTTATATCTTTAATTTTTTTAATTATAAAGTTTTTTAACGTTTTATAAAAATTATCTATTAAATTGATTATTTTTAAAATAGAAAAATAAATTTTAAAATATAAATTTTTATTTTGTCATTGGTTGATATTTTTAGAGTGACTATTTTTATATAGTTTGACATCAAATTATTTATAAAAAAAAAATGATATTCCTTTTCTTCAAGGCATATAATTCTTTATATTTCACAATGTACTCTTGTAATAGTTTTACTATTCCAAAATTCATGTTTATACAATGGTACATCGTTGTTTATAATCTCTTGTAATGTTGAGTTGTTGATCTTTTTTATGTTGGAGGCTTCAAAGTTAGCATAACTAAGCCTTGTGGTGTTGCAATTTCTTACAATTAAAGTTTCTCCAATTACACAAATTAATTAAGACTCTCTACTATATCATTAATCTTCGTCAAAATCTTATTAGTCCTTGTCGAAAGGTCAGGGACTATCGCAATGAGTTACCCATTGATCGTCTATTAGTTCTTGGTTTGACTTTAAGTTTTTCTTGATTTGCAATCTTGAACTTAGGGAAATTTCATTAATAATTATTTTGAAATTAAAGTAAATAAAAAATATTTCAACTTAGTAGTGTTATTGCTAGGATGGCGATGTGCATTAATTTTTTTATCTGATTTTGATCTGACAACTTTGCATCCCTCTAACAACTTTGCAACCTGTTATCTCCATTTTGTGGATAACTAAGTAGATTATGTCTCGAGGCTCTTAGGTTGAAGATATGGAGTGTTGAGAGACCACATGACCAACGATACCCTTTGCACAGTTGGAGACCCCTCTCACCACCACAGATGGTCACATATTTTTAGATGGCATCCACTACATCAACTACATTCCAGAAGGCAGTGGGCCTTGCAACATGAGGTACAAGTCAATATTATGGTGAGCATCATTTCAATATTTAATCTATTTGAGTATGTTGTATCTTAGATTGATCTAGATTTCATGATATATGCTTGGACATTATGCCTTTTTCCTTGCTTCACCTTGGTGGTTGACATTGTGCCCTAGTAAGTGGTTTTCCTTGGGGATGGGTTTGCTACTAGGAACTCCCTTAAAGAGCTATCATACCATTCCCGACCATACTTACCACTTTCCATCATCATTCCCCTCCATTTTCTTATCTCTTGGGATTTTAGGGTTAACCCAAGAAGGGGTTGTCCCTCATTCTATGGGAAGAAGGGGTTGAAGGCCCGGAGGGATTGATGTAGGGTAAAAGATAAAATCCTATGTGTGGACTTTCTAGATGCTTCACCCAAGGATCACCCAAGAAAGCAATGAAACACTTATCTTTGATTAAAGTGGGATGCACAATGAAATATGATTTAAAATGCTTAAAAGGTTAGTTGAAGGATAGGAGGTCTCATCACGAGCTGACCTATCACTTCCATGAATATATAGTGGTATGACATTTCGATCATCTGGTCACCAAACTAGCGTAATGGATCTCAGTTGCATGGCTGAGAGAAAGGGGGTCTCATCACAAGACAACCTTCTCATTTATACTAGGTGTTTGTGGGTGACATTGCCATTATCTGGACACCAAGCCAGGGCAGTGGCCTTCAACCTTTCCTTAAAATTATGAAAGAACAAAATAATGGAAATTAATGGACTTGGAAAAAGTGCATTGCGAATGAAGGTACCACACACCCTCTACAAAGGGACCCATGAATGAGACACTACGACCCCTTGTATGTCATGAGCCATATGCCCATTGAGTCTTGATCCCAACCACTTCATCCAATTTACATGTATTAGAGAGGGATATATTGGAAACTCTCCTTGACCTAGGAAAAAATATACCCAATAGGACACCTCGTCAACCCTCCCATATTCAAGCTTGACAAGTCGCATAGTGTCCTTGAACAATTAATTGTTTGATATAGTGATCTTTGATGCACATTATTAGGTGTCTCATTTATTGATTTGATTCACTTATCATGATGTTATGACTTGAGATCCTTGGAGGGTGTGCTCATTTGTCTTTTCAGGACCTAGTTGGTGGACACTTTTGGGAGAACAAGCCTA
This sequence comes from Picea sitchensis, assembly GCA_010110895.2. NCBI lineage: Eukaryota > Viridiplantae > Streptophyta > Pinopsida > Pinales > Pinaceae > Picea > Picea sitchensis. The sequence goes on from SNQJ01S0112449.1 coordinate 31,448, forward strand.
GCTTGGGCTTCCATGGCACTGCAAGCCCATAGGTTGGATGATAGGGGTCCATTTGCCGGATCATAGAGACAAAGTATTGGAGACCTAGAATATGATGTGTAAGACTTATCCCATCCCTCACATGCCAAACGATTTTCCCTGGAGGGGAAAAACATCTTCTTTTTTAGCTTGACATCATGTTTGGGGGGTTAGGGCATGGTGGTGAGGTGATAGGCATTCGCAGTTGGAATTTTTGAGGTGTTTGAGGCTTTTACCATGAAGTAATACATTTGGGTGCTTGACACATGGCTTTGGGAGGCCTTACTACCCTCCTACATCACCAACAACCTTCTCCTAGTGCCACAACGTCCCCTAAAAGGGTGACGGCCATGTAAATTAGGGTTTTATTTGTGCAAAAGTGAAGTTTTAAAGGAATTGTTTAATATTATTTTGTAAAAGGGGCACTATTAGGGTTGTTGACCCCTAATATTGTTTTTTCCCTAATATTATGTGGACAAATTATGTTCGCAACATTTTGTATAAATAGGGATCCTAAGATCTCATTTTGAATCATAAGATTCCTCTCCCATTGTGAGAGAAGGTCTGAAAGTTTTGCTACCTTTGGAAAATTTGTCTCTCTTAGCTCTTGTTTATGGTTATATCTTGATGTTATGGTTGATGGAAGTGATGCACTAGCCTTGGAATTCTTCTCACTTTCTATTGTGGTGGATTATCTTAGCATTTTTCCTTGAGTTAGTATGGTTTTTACTTTCATGCTATCATTTGTTTCAATTCAAGGTTATTGTGTTAGGCACTAGGTGGGAAGTATAAGGGAATACACCCCCACCATAGTCTTCATCATTTTATGCTTCATGTTATTGGTTAAATAAGGGTTTTCTAAGAGAAGTGTAAGGACATACACCCTCTTAGCTTAAAGCCTAGCTAGAGAAACTTGCTCGAGTTCGTGGTTGGTTTTAAGGTTTCAATAATTTATTCATGATACTTTGTAAGGTGGATGGGGAATTGAAAAGGACAAAATGCATGACCAAAAATTCATAATTTCCTTCATGAGTTCTGAAAGCATTCTTCGGAATATCTGCCTCTTTCATGCGGATCTCGTGATAGCCTGAGCGAAGGTATAATTTGGTGAGGACACATGCACCTTGGAGTTCATCCAACAGATCATCAATGATAGGAATGGGAAACTTATCTTAGATGGTGAGTTTATTTAGGGCACATGTGCCAAGTACCTTCTTTATTTAAGACCATCACCACTGGTGAAGAATATGGGTTGGTACTGGGGTGAATTACCTCCACCTCCAGTAATTAATGTACCATCTTTTCTATTTCATTTTTATAAGAAAATGGATATCTGTAGGGATGCACATTGGGGGGTTGACTACCTAGAAGGAGAGGGATTCTATGATCATGCTCACCCCTAGAGCGAGGTAAGGTTGTGGGAATCTCAAATACCTTGGGGTACTTGTGTAATATGAGTTGCAGGCTGGGAGGAACTACCTGAGAGGCCTGTTCAGTGACCTATATGAAATTAAGTTGAGTAATCATACCATGGTTTCCTTCTTCAACAGTTTTCCATCCTGTGAGAGATGATAATTTCAAGAGATCCCGCTTGGACATCGAAGAGGATATAGGAGTGAGTGTCTTGGGTGAAGCTCATATATAATTATTGATAGTCCATTGTGATTGGCCCTAGAGTGTGAAGCCACTCCATGCCTAATACCATATCACAACTGCCCATGGAAATAGATAACATGTGGGTTTTCAGAGTATAATCACCCATTTCAAGTTTGACATTCTCACAATTGCCCCCACTCTTCATAGTACCACCATTAGAGATTAGAAACTAAAAATTAGAAATAGGGTAGACAAAGCAATGGATCTCATCAACAAGCTTGCAATGAATAAAATTATGGGTGCTACCACTATCAATCAACACCACCACCGACTGGTCTTTGATGTAGCCCTTGAGTTTCAATGTCTACAGGGTCTAAATACCTGAGAGTGCATGAAGCGATATGATGGGTTCCTCTGGTTCCACATGGGTTACAAAAGGAGCTTCGACATGATCACTTGGTGGAGCCTCATGTGAGTCAGGAGCCTCATTAGATGGGATTTCATCAGAAGGAGATGAAGCAGATGCATCAATCTGGAAGAACTTTTGTTCTCAACATTTATGCCTTGATGAATACTTTTCATCACAATAGTAGAAAATTCCTTGCTTGAGACGTTCATCTATTCCAGTTGGAGATATTTTTGGACCTTCAATGTTTGTGTCGGAGCTAGGTGAGCCCTAATGCAAGGAAAGTTGAGAATTGGAGCCCTCATGGGTGGGGCATGAAGGATGGTCTCTGCTTCCTTTTCTAATTAACATGCTTGCAACCAAGTAGTAGGCTGATGCATGCACACATGAGCCTAGATGGATTCCTTTACACCGCTGATAAAAAATTCAAGGTAAAATGCATCAGATAATCCCTTAGTCCAAATATCCAATTGTAGAAATGTCGTGATGAAATCTGTGATTGATCTAGTTTGGCCCAACTTGGTGAGTCTACCCAAAAAATGTGATTCCCTATCAAAACGGGCACAAACTACTTTAGTGAACAGGTTTCAAGTGGGATTTCCTAGATAACATTTCTTATGCGACTGCCACCACTTCCATATTTCTTGATATAGGTACAAAACCCCTACATGGAGTTTGGTCTCATCATCCCAAATATTATGGAGGGAGAAGTATTGTTCCATTTGAGAGACCCACCCTAGGAGGTTGGATCCATCAAATTTGTGCATGTCAACTTTGGGCACCTTATTCCAAGAGTGTGAAAAACCCCAAGGGCAGTGGGAGGAATGAGTATGTTCATTATGGGAATCCTGAGGGTCCTCTGCATTGGTCTCTACCTACTTGTCTTTCATGAATGATGACATGGCATCTTAGAGGGTTGCTTGGATTGTTGCAAGGAGGGATTCCTTGATTGTTGTTTGTATGGTATTGTGGATGGAGTCCATTCATGATTATAAGTTAGATAACCTAGTATCATTGTCTTCTTGGGTCTGAGCTTGGGTGGTTGGCATGGTAGCAACTTATGTAGTAGATGAGGTGTCGAGATGGAAATCGAGACCACAAAAAGTGATATGTACCAAGGTGACCAGGACAAAGAGGGGGAGTCCAAGGGGACATGTGTCAAATAAGGGTGTACCAGAAAGGGGTGGGACCACGGAGAGAAAAAAAGGCTTAAAAGTGAAGGGTAACACTACGATCATAATGAAGAGAGGAATGCAATGGACTAGGTTACAAATATGGGTGCCAACAGGTTTTTTAAACTCCTGTGGATTTATAATCCGTGCTGAATAATACTACAGTGACGCAATTTCCAAATTATTAATAGGAAGAAATGTGTAGGAATTTCGCAACCAAAATGCAAGAGACATAGTTGCATGACAATAAATTTTGTCGGTTCTATTTATTTTTCCATCCCAAGGGTTAGGGTCTTTAAGGGTTCTATAGACAATGGTTTTCCCTATGCTATAACTCTCTAATATACGTGCGGGGTCCAATAGTAGTACTTGGACCAATATCTCAGGGAACCAACTAAGGAGGCTAGACCATACCCTTAGTCATACTACGTGACTACCCAGGTGCTAGAGAGTATCTTCCCGAGTCTTTTTCTCGATGACACTATAGCAGTCAGGTGATCAATCTGTTTATCTATGGAGGGCTTCAAAATGCCCAGGTCGATCTGTATATAGGTGTTTCCTGATGTGCTACCACTCGAAGGGGTACCAACATGGGTTACAAGGGTGGCCAACATATGTGCGCTTAAGTACCACTTGTATTTCCTGTGTTTATGGCTCCCCAACCACGGGTTTATGCACATAATGATAGATCTATGTAGATTAATGACATTGGAATATGTCTCTACCCTTAAAACAAATTACCCCACAAGTCATGCCCTAGAAAGAGCTTTGATACCACTTGCAATATTTCATATATAATATAATATGAAAAAGAAAAAATATTGAGCAAGCAATAGAATAACAACAATGATATATCCAGAACAATATCAGAATAATACCAGAATAACACAAGAAAGAGCACCTTTATTAATGATATCAATGTTCACTTTCCTCTTTGAAGGGGAAACCTCCAACAGAGCAGATCTCTATTACAATAATATCCAAGAAAAAAATATCCAATTCCTCCTACTCTTATTTATACTAATTCTATCTTCTAAGGAAACTTCTAGAGGAAGATCTTTCTAGAAGAGGAAGCTTCTATTAGGTCTTCTTACATTGACTTATTCTCCTTTATTTATTAGGCCTTATTAACTAATGTTGACCTTTATTACTTAGAAAACATATCCTACTAACTAGTGACCCATGGAGAGGGGTTAGGATCAGATCCTAACAAGAGATAGCCACCAACAACATAGTCGAATCCTATGCACTATTACAGGGGATCCAATTGGTGAAATAATGAAAAGTCTCTAGCTTCAGTGTAGTTGGGGACTCTAGGAAGGACCCTTGGTCTCATGGGGGCTGAAGGAGTGGAGAATATAGTCAACCCCCCATGACCTAATGCGTAGGAAATTAGGAATAATCTTAAGTCACCATGGTGTGTTGGTTGATGAGTGGGAGTAGTAAATGGGAGGCTTGCAAGTGTCTAGTCATGAAAGTTTGGATAAGACATAGGTGTTTTTGGAGCGGTCGAAGAATAAATTTAGCACGTTGGTGGTGGTTCGGTCCAGGTGATGCAAAGTGAAGTCAAATCAATCTCAAGGGAAATGCAATAGATCTCAATTCATTAGGACCTGTTACAGATATTGGGAATGCACAACAAGTACATTGAAATCATGTAATATCAAGAGCAGTCGTCAGCATGAGCACGAATTCGAAAATGGTGTGCAGACAAATTTGTCAGCTCTAGATAATTCAGGTACTTCCCATTTCAATTAATCATTGCAGCAACACCTACTCATCCTTTATTAGAATTATGAGTAGTCTGGGAGGTATTGTGGTTAAAGTCATCTTGAGAGCCATTCAATGTTCAAATTTAAGTCGTACAGTCACTCAAAGGTGTTTTCTTGGTTGTATTGGTCTTATTTAGTTACCAGTTTCTTTTTCTCAAAGCCTGAGATTCTCCCAAACCTAATTTTAATTAGGCATTAGTATTCTTCAATGCAAAGAAAAAACATGGAACTTAGGGATGTTGTTCAACATCCAGAGGGAGACTTGGATGTGGCAAAGTTTGAGGATCATCAGTGCATATTCATTCGACTATGTTCCCTTTGTTCGATAGTCATTGATGTTTTAGAAACATTGTCTTAGCACAAAATTTTAATAGGCCAACTTTAGGATGAAGTATATGCCTTGAGGAACTTAAACAAGGACCTGCAATTTTGGTTGGCAGAGAGAGAGGAGATCAGTGGGAAAAATTCTTCAGTTGGTAGTGTGAGGGTCGTCTTAGCAGTCTCAGTGGCTCCAATTCCAAATCTCAATGAACCTATGGTGGCATTGAAGGATTGGGACCAACAGGGAAAGGGATTCATTTAGCTTGGCAATGGTAGTTAGATTTTAAATATTGTAATTTATATCTATGTTTTGTCTTAATATAGGTATTAGCGGTATTTATTACCATATATATACTTTCTAGTGTAGTATTAGTGCCAAGATATGGATAGATATTAAGGGAAGGAAAGTCTTTTTTGGGGTGGAAGGCATAGTTCAGCTGGTTTTGGGGAATTGTTGTGAAACTCTGAAACTATTCTCATGTAATCACTGGTCTTGACCACACCTTTTTAATGCAAATAATTCCCCATTTTTTGTAAAAAAAAACAATAGGTCAAATATTCTCTGCATACCCCAACACTCATTAGCAAAAAAATCAACCAAGCCTAATCTAGTCAATCTTAACAAGAAATCCTAGTCTATCAAACAACTGGACATCTCAAGTTAGGTTTACTTTGTCAAAACATCAAGAGCATTCCCCCTTAAAAACAACAGGATATCAATGCAATGCAATAATCTGTAAGGAAAACATTAAATCCTTCAAACCATAATCAACAAACTAACTGTCTCAACAAACTTGAATTGGTATAAAATGAGGCCTAATGGAAGGAACGGCTAAGAGCACTGATACAATAAAATATTTATCCTCTTTTTAGAAATATCAAAGTTTGTTGTCTCCTTGTGGTTTTCTTGACTTTCATCCCTCAAGGAGCCCCTTTTCCTTGAGTATTTTCTCCCTTTCCTGATTTGAGGCCTAAGTGTAATGACCCTCCTCGTTATGACAACATCTCTGTTAACAAGTGCAATTTTTTTTTTTTTTGCGTTAAAGTGTGTGCGCACGTAGAAGTACGGACTCACATGACTCTACATCGCCACCCTGCAATCGACAAGACTGACCCGACAATAAGATGATTACGACCTGTACAACACATATTATATGAACAAGCGTCCTCCAGGAAGGCACAAGGAAGAAGGACCCAGACGTTGGCCAATCCATGAATAATACTCACTGAAAATCTCAGACCAATTGCTCCCTTTAAATTTATTAATCGATGAGATATCCAACCTTAAATAAAGTACAATTAGTTAACTGCAATCCCCGTTTGTTGGTTTCACTTAGATTCACGGACCTTAATTTTTATGGGTCATCCGTCATAATGCGATTATCATGAATTCACCCTAGCACCACCCTATTTTTAACTATTTAGCTTCGTATGTAGTCTGGCATGTAACCAAACTTACTTAAGCAACCGCTTCAAGTAATCCATCATTTGTAAGCATTGCAATCTTTAAGTTTGCATCAAGATCTCTACACAACAATCATTGACAAGGTTTAGGAACAAGAATCCTTCTCATTGTTACTTTTCTCCTTGGCATCATGCTCACCATTCCTTATGCAACAAGATAACAGGAGTTCAATCATAGAAGTAGCTCTCTATTGCATTTTATTATTTTTATTATTTATTTTGCTTTCAGCAATGCCAACAAGAGCTCATACAACTCTTGCATTTCCATTTTTTAAATGCTGCTAATGCGAACAAGAGCATAAACATGTAGTCCCGGACAATCAGCAGCAAGATATTGAAGAACTTAAGTTGCCCAGACGGTATGGTTGCTCATGTAGGTGAAAGTTTGGATACATATTTTTCAAACTTATATCTCATACTGTAGCATAAAAGAAAAGTTAAACCATGCAAGGAAAATGCCTATGATCACTTGACTCATCACAAAAATTCTTGAACTTATATGGTTCAATCAGGGAAGGATGTATTCAATGGAGATGCCAAACAAGTAAAATCTATTTCCCCCTTTTGGTATTAAGGCAAGTTATCATCGTACCATATTTTCTTGAATGAACATCATGGGTAGCAATATCACTCACTAAGTTTTATTTGTCAGTACCAACTTGATGTTGCAAGACATCCCACCATTTTCAAACAAGCAAGAATATGATTTATGTGCACTCTTATGAGGGAAGGTGTTAAGCCCTAATATTGGCTCATTACCACTTAATTGGGGCATATTAGATTAGTAATGTTATTTTATTTATGTCGGATTTAGGCCATTAGTTGTGATTTAGATTAGTGATGTTATTTTATTTATGTCGGCTTTAGGCCATTAAAACCTCCTAGTCTCCTATATATACCAAGGAGACATTTTCATTTTGAATCATCTTGTACTTGAACATTTAAGTGGGGT
>SNQJ01S0112449.1:55951-66873 GCA_010110895.2 Picea sitchensis
TTTTACCTAGAACACATTCTTGAGACTAGTCAATGGGGCTAGTCAGATACCCTATCTTACACAGGGTGTATCTACAAATTTAAGATGACCCAGAAGCTGAACTTTTTTCCACAGATAAAATACTAATTTCTGTAAATTTTCTCCGGATTTCAAGGTGTAAAACGTTACAGAAAATTTTTTATAGCAAAAATTCTACAATGACTCATTTCAGAATGATTTCAAAACCCTATCTTGTACCGGCTGTATCTCCGAAATTATAAGGCCGCAGGAGCTGAATTTTGAACAAAACGTACCTTGATCCTTCTTCTAAAAACCCTTTAAGCCGTTCCTCCTGAAACGTTGTAGAAAAAAAGTTATAGCGAAAATTCCACGGTGTCTCAGATGTAGCAGCGAAACCCCAAGACCTTGAGCTCTGATACCATATGTTAAGAACCAAACATCAATATAGCATAGAAAAACTTCAGGAAAGGTACTCAACGCCTTGAAAAAGAGATCATTTCAGATAATAAGCCTCTTTGAGGGGGCAACGTCCTTTTACCCCACTTAAATGTTCAAGTAAAAGATGATTCAAAATGAAAATGTCTCCTTGGTATATATAGGAGACTAGGAGGTTTTAATGGCCTAAAGTCGACATAAATAAAATAACATTACTAATCTAAATCACAAATAATGGCCTAAAGCCGACATAAATAAAATAACATTACTAATCTAATATGCCCCAATTAAGTGGTAATGAGCCAATATTAGGGCTTAACAAAATATGTATTACAAAAACTCACTCAAACCATATTGAATTTAATCTATTGGGAGGATTATTTAGAGATGTCTACCATAATGTGGAGGTTGGACCATCAAAGAATATTCAAAAATAAAGTCAATGCTTTAGTAAATAAAACTTACCACATCTGCACTAGTGTTGAAAAATGCAACCTTTTCATCTTTTTCACTACATTATGTTGGTGGTACCTAATCCGATGGCCCCTAGTATTTATTCCAACCTTATTTAATTTAATTTAGATATTAATGTCCACTAGAGGTCAAAGTTTTCCCATGTCATTTCAATGAATACATGTAAAGAGAACAAGGGGAAGACAAAAGCACATCCCAAGAGAAAAAAAAACCTAAAAGACGATAAAAGAAGAAAATAAATGGGAAGCACCATCACAACAAGATGGAGAACTGTTGGAAACCTAATCTACTTAGGGTTATGGTATTAGTCATTTGTGTAGGAATGTGAAAGGTAAAGTGATAGTGTAACGGTCATTGGGAGTCCAAGAGACCTTGGAATACGAATCCAAAAGGTCAATACTATGTATTTATACATGTATCATATTGATGAATCAAATGCACTACACACTTGTTTTTAATATCATGTGTCTAACAATGGTATTAGAATGAGGAGCATTGATAGTTTAGAGACATTTCATAGGTGCAATAGATTCTCTCATAAGAGCACGACTGGAAGACTGGAGATTGCAAAGATTGGAAAGATGTGTCGCACAAAAATTAGGGTTTTGGATGAGGAAAAAAAGGCACTAGAGAGTTACTATAGATTAGCGTAGTGTTTTCATGTATTAGGGTTTATGAGTTATATTCTTTAAGAGGAAGTTTTCTAAGGAAAAGAATGGAACCTCCACAACAACATCATTACAAAAATGGATGGTAATGCAACGATAGATACCAACCAATGATAAAATAATTTCAACTAGTGATAGAGACCAACAATGTGTGGAGATAGAAACGTATGAGAAGAGAGAGGCGTTGTGAGGAGGCATGAAATATTGAAATATATAATTGTATCAGTAATGAATGTAATGCAAGATGGAGAAGAGAATCATTCAGAGTGCTAGAGTTCAGATGATGTGCACCCAAGAAAAATTGGCATGTAGACTGGAAGGCAGAGCTGAGATGCATTTCCTATACTTGAATATGGAGCTAGCTCATTGAGTTGTTGTTGCGCTAACTGTTGATATGAATCAACATCGTCATCCTCTTCAAAAAGTTGGTTGTTCTAAAAAAGAACTAGTTTAAAATTTTGTCGAAGATTCTTTCGCTCAAGTGCATCATGAAGAAGCCAAGTTTGAGTTTGCAGTAGTGTTTCCTTGGCTTGTGAAACTTGTAAGAAAGTTACAACAGAATATAGAGTGGTTTTGTCAATGATGACTGCATTGTCCACAAACGAGAGGATTAGAGTGTTCAATAACTCTAACATTTCCTCAACTTGAGCTATATATCAAACCTCACAAGTTTTCTTGGAACTCCACCTAATTTTTTTGTTGGAAGATACCAATGTCAACATCATAGTGAATCATCCAACAATTTCATTGTTTCCACCCTCAATGGTTGCTATCATTGGGTCTACCTCATCAATAGTGAATAAATGGCTAGAATGGACTTGAAATCCTCCTTGACAACCAGAGGAGGAAGAGGACAAATCTACTCTTCTAGATAAGTCTATAAAGTTCAAAAGGATATTGAAGATTCTCTTGAAGTCACTTGTTTTTAATGGTAGAAGATGGCACTAGTTTGTCTCTGGAATATCTATTGCAGATGACTCATCGAGAACCATCACTCCAAATTGTATAACTCATTTTCCAACCCTAAATCCTTATTGAAGTGCACATTGAGATTAACCTTGGAAGGGTTGATCTTGTGGAAACTCTTGACACTATGAGAGCGCATTCTATGAACTCATCCTTGACTAGGAAACTCTCTCTCATTATCCATGACTGGATTCTAAAATCAAACATTGATGGTTATTTCACAAATTCAAAAAGACATTTATAGGGAGGTGTATCAATTTGTCTACATTGAATGCCACTTCATAAGAAGAAATCATAGATGCATGTGCACAAAGATTGTAACTAATTCACTTTCCACAAATCCCAGAGAAAAACCATTGTTTAAACATCACAAAGTGTTCTACCATTCCTGGAACAATTGGTCAAACGAAAAAATGGAAGCGTTGATTTATTCAGTAGGATGTGAGTCATATGCCAAAGTGGTTTTTCTGCAAGCTCCAACAAAGAAGAAGTCACATTGAGCTTTTGAATACATCAGATAAAGTGTGGTCGACATTCCACATTTAGCTAAGAGATATGGCAAACCATCATGAGGTATGATGTCAAGGAGCTAAACCCTAATCAAGGGTCATTCATCTCATTGTCTTCATGGTCCCAAATTCGAGATTGTCACACATTCTTAATCAATGCAAACATTGTGAATTCCCAGAGTCACATAGCAGAAGAATGTTGGATAAAACAACTAGCGTAATGGATTTCTTGTCAATGGTAACAGAAAAAATAGTGGCATGAGCAGTCTTCTTGTCAAAGGAATTCATAATCCCAACTGTTGTCTTAGAAGCGAGTGAATTTCCTCGTTGGATCCATTAACCGAAGGAGAGAGCCCCAACACCAAGGCATTGTAAGGCATGTGAAAATCCATCTAGGGTTGCCTTTGGATGATGCTAATTATAAAGAATGTGAGGGAATGCAATGGGTGGAAAACTTATGTTTATCCAACAAAGTGCATTATTGATTGAATAAACTATTACTAAAAATACCAAAGTAACATAAAACAACCTCCTCTTTTTGAATGGGGACCATGAGTATGTTGTGTTTAATCCATATAGTGGAAATGATGATGATGCCGATTCAAATAAAAAACCAGTGCAACAAAAACTAAGTGAGTCAACTCCATATTCAAGTACAAATGAAGATCAACTTCCTCTTTCCAAGCCAGTCATCAAACCTTGGGAAGAAATCAGAAATAACAAGCACAGAACCAATGTCGAATATGAAAACGATGTCACCTTTCAAAATCTAGATTACACCAAACTGATCCAGTTTCAGAGTGTTGGATTGCTACAATATGGTTCACATTAACTTTCTCCAATTCAAGAGAAGATTTTGAAATGCCAACATTGTCAGTGAGTTGGCCACATGAAAGATAAGTACTTTGATCTTCATCCTTGTAAGCATTGTAGAAAGTAGAATTGATCCGGATTATTTTTGGCACAAAATGAGAGCGGAGATATAATAAACAAATGTATAGAGATATCTCATATATCCAATGATATAACAGAAATGTATCAGATATGAAACCATAAACACAGAGATACAATAATACACAATTTCTATTAATGTGTGAATTGTAGATAACTGTAAAAATATAGAGTGAAAGACTCACTAGAATGGTGGCATCTTATCTCTGAGAAGAGATGTGACGGATTCTCTCTTTTGCAAGAAGATGATTCTTACAATGAGGCTCCAAAGTCATTTTTAACATAAGTAAAACCAAAAACCCTAACCCTGGAAGATGAAAATCCAAAAGGTTTGCAGGCCCCTGATGGGGGTAGTTGATGCGTCAACTTCTCGGGGGCATAACTTTTGCATACGATCTCCGCTTGGGGTGCTCGATACACCATTGGAAAGGTCTAACCAAGAAGCATGATTTTAGAATGGCACGGGTTAGTTCCTATGTCAGTCACATGGGCCTCAAATCCCCAAAACACGTCGTTTAGGGCCTCAAAATGACTCTGAATGTTTGAAACCCAAAAAACTGCCAAAAAACTGCCAATATGGAAAACTATTTTTCGATCCCGTGGAATAGGTGGGTGGCCACCGATATTCACCTGGATCAATCCTCACTCCTTAGGAAGCAATGGTATCCATTGTGTTGAGTTACTAGGGGAGAGGGGGAAGCGTTCGCTGAATCTGAATCTTGGTGAGCTGGTTGCCTTGCTGGAGACATCGCGCTTCTTGGTTTGTGGAAGGCTGTCAAGAACCTATTATTGGTGGGGTTGAATCTGTTCAACCGGTTGGGCTACATGAGATTTCTATGTGTAGAAGGAATATTTGCGCTTTGTTGTAGTCTTTTCGACATACTTCTATTGAATTGAAGGTGTTTGGGTCGAGGCTGTAGTGGTTGCAATATCCTTTTGTTCACCTTTTGAACATATTGTGAAGAAGCTAAATTTTGTAGTATGAGATACTACTTTGCGGCACTATTTATGTGGGACAGTAGTTGGAATTATGTTTGGTATTCTGTAGAGATGACCCCTCGGAGTAACAATGACACTATGGAGTTGAGACTCATAAATAGCATGGCGCTTCCACATATATGGATGGCCCAAGAGAACAACATAGACATCCAGCGGGGCAACATCACATAATACCTCATCCTTGAAGGGTTGGATGCTGTATGACAATCGACATTGTTGGCTGACATGAAGATCTCGTCCCTCGCAAAGCCACCCGATGTTGTATGGTTGCAGGTGTGGTGTTGTCGACAATCCCAATTGTTTGACGACCTCTATTGAGATGAGGTTCTTGTGGCTTCTACTATCAACAATAAATACAACGAGGTCCCCTTCACCCACATCTGTGAATGAAAAAGTCACTCCCCCTCTTCAAGATCTATTGGTTCCTCTGGTTGAATTGTTGTGGTCATGACAATAGCAGTGGGGTCTGGGTCAATGATCTGTCTTTTACGAGTATTTTTAGAATCATATTCTGAATTAGGGTTCGACTCCTTGTCTTTGATCTCAGCCACCAATGATTGTTTTGAGCGACATTCATCGGTGTTGTGCAAGGGGATTTTGAGTAAAACACACCATTTTCTAGTGTCCTTCTTCGTCTTCCCATGAACCTTCTTTTCCTGTGTATTAGATTGGTTTTCAAGAAACTATTTGTTAGGGTCATCGTTCTCATACTTTGGTTTTTGCGGATTTGCAGATCCGAATTCTCGTTTATTCTAGTGCCTAAATTCCTTCTCTATTTTAACATCATATTGATATGAAGCATCGAGTGATGAGATATCCAAAAAAACCATTTCAGTTTGGATGTATCTATGTAGAGCCCCGCGATATTTCAAAACCAAATGTTGCTCGTAGTATTTGATACCCAACTTGGTGCGCAAGGTATGGAATGTATTGGTGAAATCTGATACTGCTTGGCCCCTCTCTTTCTGTAGTGTGGTCCATCTCATGTATTGGTCTTCATATTTGCCAACAGGGTAATAGTGTTCCTTGATCCCATCCACAAAAAAATCCCAAGTGGGATCGACCCCATATATTACGGACTCCTCTGTGGAAATTTTCTCTCAGTAAGTTTCCCACCAATGTTTGACATGGGGGCGAGCCTTAAGGAGTGCGAAGGTGATATTTTCCCTATCATAAAAATGGTGAATAGAGAAATAACCTTCTAGTAGATTTAACCATTTTTCTAGGGCATCCGCATCTATCTGGCCTTCAAATACGAGAATATCAAAATTAACCTGTACCTTGAAAGAAGAGGTGCCTCCAAAGTGGCCACTTGATGAAGACGTGCATGTTGTTATCAATAGGCATTGAAGGATGTGGGAAAAATTCTCCATCATTTCGTCCCTCTGTCGCCTGAGAGCTTGCTCAAGCAACAAATTAATAAAATCTTTTGCTCCGTCATTTTTATTTTCTTCTTCCATGGATGGTTTATTAGGTGTGTGAGAGTGATTATACTCAAGAGAGACAAGCTCAAGACCCAATATTCTATACTCGGACCTCGTAGGGGACATGCACTGAAAAACGATCAAGAGAAGCCTGCTCTGATACCACTAATCTGAATTATTTTCGGCACGAAAAGAGAGTAGAGATATAATAAATAAATGTATAGAGGTATCTCAGATATCCAATGATATAACAAAAATGTATCATAGATGAAACCATAAACACAGAGATACATTAATACACAATTTCTATTAATGTGTGAAATGTACAGAACTGTAAAAATACATAGTGAAAGAATCACTATAATGGTGGAAACTTATATCTAAGAGGAGATGTGACAACTACTCACATTCGCAAGAATATGATTCTTACAATGAGGCTCCAAAGGAGTTTTTAACATAAGTAAAATCCAAAAATCCTAACCTCGGAAGATGAAAATCCAAAAGGTTTGCGGGCCCCCGATGGGGGTAGTTGATACATCAACTTCCCGGGGGCGTAAATTCTGCATACGATCTATGTTTGGAGTGCTTGATACACTATTGGAAAGGTCTAACCGAGAAAACAATTTTTGACTGGCCCAATTTAGGGCCTTATCCAGTCACCTGGGCCCCAAATCCCCCAAAAACATCGTTTAGGGCCTCAAAACGGCCCCGAAAGTTTGGAACCTGAAAAACTACCGAAAAACTGCCAAGAGGGAAAACTATTTTTCGAGTCCGTGGAATAGGTGGGTGGCCACCAATATCCTCCTGGATCAAGAATCATCATTCAGACAAATGTTTTAACAATAAGAAATATGAAAGAGTAAAGAACCACTATGGGTGTATCACTTCTTGGTGATGATCATCAATAGTCAAGAATATATATCATTCATACCAATGAATCCATTCTCGAGTATTGACACATCTTGTAGTTAAAGTATTTTTGTCTTCTCACCTTGTCCTTGACAGGGGGAACAACCTCATCGATTTAAATTCAAGATTCAAGTTTCAAAGTCCCATCAATCGAGCAGTAACAAGGAAGTGTGATAAGTGAGCATGATCGATTTCTAGTTTTTCTTAAACCACCACTTAGTAGAAGAATTTCAACTTATGTTAGACAACGGTTAGTGTTTTTCCTTAAACCTCCACTTAGTATAAGACTTACATTTTCTGCTACAAAAAATTTTAGGGTCATCTTTAAACCAACATTCGAGAGCACTTCCAATTAGCAGAAGACATCACCTTCCAGCTTCTAGCTAACTTAGGAAATGTTTCAGAAACCTTTGAGCCCTAGAGCCAGGTTCCAAAGTTTTTGGTCATCAGTAAACCAACATATTTGTTTGTGGTCTTCCTTAAACCATCACTACCATTTAGTAGAAGACATCAGCTTCTGTTATCCATTCAGTTTATGGTCATCCCAAAACCACCAAATTCAGAGAGCACATTCAACCATTGGCAGCTATCCACTTCCAAATTTCAGTTGTACACTTATTGGGGATCATATGGTCACCGAAAGATGTTTACCCAAATGATGTAAAAATAGTTAATATTGAAGGTGTTAACACTCCAAGATTCACCCTATACTGTAGATCATGTGAGCTTGGTAACATACAAACAATTCAAATTAAAAACTTGAAAGATAAACTTTAAATTCATATGGATCAAACCATAAGGACAATCAAATTCATCCACCGTACACATTGCCAACTATATCCTTCAAAAAAAGTGGCCCTAGTAACTTCAGATCAGAAAATAGTCTATATGAAAGTATGGAAAGACAAAAAATTGTGAAGGAATGAATCATAAATACATCAGGATATCGTTGGTATTCAATACATAGTAAAGAGATCACTGCCTTGATAGAAGTTGACCCATAAATGCAACAATGAATTCTTCATTTTATCATTTCATGAGAACAAAGAAATAAAAGAATCAATCATTAATTTACTACTATCAAATCATTGACAAGAGTATGGAAAATAAAAGAGATTGATCTTTATTAATAGGGAATCACAAGTTTGAAAAAGATACAGAGAAAGAAAAATACACAGTGATAACCACTCTGAGTTCCTTTGGGTCAAAAGACCCCCCTCTTAGCTCATTCCAACCCTTCTCTTCTCTTGTAACATGAAATATATACCACTATAGGTCCTTTATATATCACCATTTCTAACTCCAACCCCTTTCCCAAATTAGAAATAGTTACAAACAGAAAATGACACGTTTTAACTGATTTCCTGCTTTTTAGGAGACGAAATTATGAAAAATAGTATTCAAAACGCCACTTGTAATTCTCAAACCATACCATATGTGTAAAATATGAGAAAAAAATTGTATATAAGCTCATTCTAAATAAAACATTCTCTCAGTTTCTTGAAATTCATTTCCATCTTACCGGAATACGTGTCGCAAAAACATGTCTAAAACATGAAATCATGAAAACTGAAAAATAGGGCTCAAATATTCCTTCAAATCTCGCAATCTGTGACACTTGTGTGAAAAATGAAAAAGTTTGATGTTATTGGGTCCATTATTGACAATAACCTCCTTTTAATTTTGAAAATTCATTCTGGTTCACCCGGAAATCGTCCTGGAAGTCAACTGGTCAAAATTACCAGTTCGCAACGCCGGCGTTGCGAAATTTCCTATAGCAGCCTATTTTCTTTTTTTAAAGCTTCAATACCTCAAAACTTATGTCACGAGTCCAGACATGATGCAAAAATCCATTATCTTTATATATAATCATTTAAGGCTGAATTTGAAAGGATGTAAAAGATGAAAGTTTCAACAGTCCTAGAACAAAGTGTTTGCAGTACATTTCGCATTGCCAATATGAAAACCAACCAAAACCGATTTCTCAACCCTCAAACATGATGAACACTCTCATGGAGTACCAGGTGGATATAGTATTTATGTTGACATATTTTAATTAGCACAGGGGTGTCTACAAGTTGTCCAACCTCCAACTCTCTCGTTCATCCAGTTCCCGACGAAGTTCACAGCGCCTATCACCAGTTCGTAGTGCCTAATTCAAACAATATTTGCATGCTTCGAGGAGACTGTTAGGATATCCAAAGACTTGATCCCTGAAAATTGTTAAAAATAGGCTCTGAAAATAATGAAATCCATTAGCATGACAAAAAGGTAATGATGGCAATGAATGAATAGAGCACATGAGTACGTTGCAAACTCTCCTAGTCAATTGGCAGCACATACAAGTGTCTTTAACTTAACATTTAAACATATGGCTAATGACAAAGAGAACCTTTTATACAAATGAGAGGTGGCATGTCATGGTAATGATGTAAAAAACCAAAGGTATGACTCATGGGGCTTCTTACAATCTTATGTGTTAACATTTGGCTCCACAGGGGATGGCATGCTCCCTGTGAGCTGTCAAGAACATGCAGTTCTTGTTGCCTTATCCATTGGGATGTGGAGTCATATATTCAACCAACCTCTGAAACACTACCAAAATCTGCCACTTATTTAAGAAAAATGACTAATAAACCTGCTGCAAACTGAAGGAAATCAAATGCTTGAGAAGCGAGCTTATTTCCTATACTACCCTACCTCTAACCAGATCTCCAATTTGATCAGGTAAAGGCAGACTTCCAAAACAACCATTCAATTAATTTTAAGACTGAAATGATCTCGTCTCTACTACTGATTAACAAATAATAACAAGAACATAACAACATCGATATAGACTCTTTCAGAAATATATACTCACCCACGAATGTTGGTGAAATAATGAAATCAGAAACCTTTAGAGAATCTAAAAATATGACTTTAATAGAGCTGCAGCTAGCTCCTCAAATCCATAATCTGAAATGTGTTGATTTAGAAAAGACAACTTGTAACATCCCGCTCTGGCGCACTTACAAACTTATTCTTTGAGGACACTTGCTCGCAAGTGATCTAGATTTTTATGATGATGAAACTTTTTCCTTCATTATGATGCGTTAAGTTAGATGACAAGATGTTTTTACTACTTGATGTAGACAGGTGTTGCTGACTCGGTTTCATTGAGTGTGCAGGGTTTCGGACCTTGAGGATGCAGAGGCATCGGTGGAACTCCCTTGGACTCCGGATTGATTCAGGGAGTGGGCTATTTGGGTTGTTTCATTTACGGTGATATTGCTTTGTTTGATGCTATGCTATTGATTTTATGATATGTTGTTGACATGATCTGACATGATGGTTGATGATGCAGACTGACAATAGCTTGCCGACCAGACTCACATATGGAGTAAAGGGGACACACATGATTCTAGAGAGGATGAGGGAGAGGTGTGGACAACAGCCCTGCCATAGCCTACTAGCACTCCTGTCGTGGCTCGAACTGTAGGTTAACGATTACCTAGTTCGAGAGGATCCACGATGCCATGAGGGCAGACTGCGACAGTCGCTCACGATGATTCTAAGGGGCACGCAATAAGGCGGGGGCCTTATTCCTT
>SNQJ01S0112450.1:0-28593 GCA_010110895.2 Picea sitchensis
GGGAGAGAGAAATATGATTTATTCACATTAACAGGAATTCACACGTGTTCCTGTTGCTAATAATGTGCACGTGTTTTAGGAACATGTGTGTGCTTTAGGAACACGTGCACACTTTAGGAACGTGTGTGCATTCCTAAAGCGCACACACGTTATTTGAATTTCAATTTTTTTTGTGCCGGAGTGACAAATATAGAATATGTGTTTGATGAGTTGGTTGCTTCGGATTTAGGTTCAGGATGACAAACCTAGTGGTCCAGTCTGCAAATACACAAAAACCTCCATTTTTATGAATTCCTCTCCATATCATTGTTTTTGACGTTATTTTCTATAGGCTACACAATTCAATTATTGACAAAAATATAGACACAGATAGAGTTGGCAATACAGATTCCAAATATGCAATTGTTTTTTTTAATTAATAATTTTTTCTATTTTTAATCTATTTTTGTATTGACATATATCAAAATCTTATAATACGTACCTCTCTTATTTCTTCTATAACATTTTTTCGGCTTAACAGTTTCTATAATAAGTTATATGTGGCACTAGAGGAAACCAATATCTACAATCTAAAAAATAAATAAATTGTTTTGATCATGTTAAGACTCTCAATCAAATTTGACATAGTTATTCACAATTTATATGAATAAAAGTTATATATTTGGAAAGCTAATTCAATTTTCTACATTTCATGTTCTTACACCATATTCAAATTCATTGTAAAAGTACCTTCAATAATCCATCCAATTTAACATATTGTTGGTTTTCCAGGTTTTCATTGCCACTAACGCATCATGAGAGACCATCATTAGCTTGCACTCACCCTTGGGTCTCAAGCTAGTTTTGCTTGAGGACAATGTATCTCGCTATCCAAGCGACCTCCCATGGCAGAAGAAAAGAGAGATGACAAAGTAGTAGATCCTTTCAAGATGTTGCTCGAGGAAGCTCTTGTGCGACAGATGAACGAGATGATGGATAACTTTGCTCAGATCCTTTGAAGACTATCGATGTTGATGGACGAGGCGTCTTCAACAAGCAACCGTATCGGAGGTGCGACACCCTTCAAGGTACAAATCAATTTCGATATCCCCTTATTTGAAGGCCAGATAGATGCAAATTCTCTAGAAAAATGGTTGAATCTGCTAGAAGGTTATTACTCCGTCCAAGATTTCTCCGACAGTGAAAAGATCACCTTCACGCTCCTTAAATCCCTTCTCCATGTTAGATATTGGTGGGAAGGTTACTGGGAGAGGTACACCATGGATGAATCTACACCATTCATGAGAGAACCCACTTGGATGACCTTTGTAGATTCCATAAAGGAGGATTTCTACCCTGTCGGAAACTATGATGACCAATACATGAGATGGACAACTCTGCATCAGAAAAGAGACCAAATGGTGTCGGAGTACACCAACATCTTTCATACCTTGCGCTCAAAGATGAGTATCAAGGACTCCGAGCAGCACTTGGTTTTGAAGTACTGCAGTGTTCTACACAGGTACATCCAAACATAGATGGATTTATTGGACATCTCCCAACTGGGAGATGCTTATCAATATGGAGTCAAAATTGAGCAGAAATTCAAGTAGCAGAGTAAGTGGGAGTTCGGGTTTGAAAATATGTCACAAAAAAAGCATGGCAAAGGAAACTCTAACTCACGGAATGAAGAATAGAGCGAGGAAGGCCAACCTCAAGAGATACATTCCAATATGAAGGAAAATAAGGGTGACAGGAAGTATAAGAAAGACACCGAAAAGTGGTGTGAGTTCCACAACATCCCTTGGAACAACACTGATGAATGTTGCTCGAAACAGTATTTGGTGGCCGAGGTCAAAGAAAAAGAATAAAAACTTGGTGTGGACTCTTATTCAAAGGAAAATAAATTGAAATAGTTCATCGATGCAGAACTGACTACTACCATCGCAGCCACAAAAATATAACCACAATAACCAGAGGAGCTTGAGGAGGGGGAGCAACTCTTCCACTCGCAGATGTGGGTAAAGGGGAATCCACTACATTTCATTGTTGACAGTGGGAGTCATAAGAACCTAATATCAACCAATGTTTTCAAGAGATTGAAGATGCCAACAATGCCACACCCCCAACCATACACCATCGGATGGTTGAGCCGGGGACGAGACATCTGTGTCATCCAAAAGTGCCACATGTCCTATGGCATCAAGTCCTTCAAGGATGAGGTAGTGTGTGATGTTACCCCACTTGAAGTCTGTGATGTTCTTTTAGGAAAACCATATATGTGGAAACATCAAGCTATCTATGAGTCTCGACTCCACAGTGTCATTGTTACTCTAGGAGGTCATCTCTACAGAGTACCAGAGGTAGTTTCGACTACTATCTTGACAAAACAGTGTCACAATGTAATATACCTTACGTATATTACAATGTTCAATTATTATTAATTAAATCATTAATGTAATAATTATACTTTTAATGTAAAGTCACATCTTTTTAGACAAAAAGACGTGACTCTACTCATTTACGTGTATTTATACATGTTGTTTTACATTGAAAAAGACGGTGAATAATAAATTTATTAAATATTAAATATATATTTTATATATATCAAGTCTTAAGCTTCCAAGTGGTATCATAGCTTGTTAAAAAAATTACCAAACTCGATAATGTGTTTTTTACTATATCGGTAAAAATAAAAGGGGTTGTCTGTTAGGGACCTAACCCCTCAAGTAGATAGAACAATGTATTCACATGTAATAAAGGTCAATATTAATAAGGCCTTGCAATAAGGTAGAATAAGTCGAATGTAAGAAGACCTAATAGAAGCTTTCGCTTCTAGAAGGATCTTCCACTAGATGGTTCTTTTGATAGACATATTTAGCATAAATAGGAGTCGAGGGTATGAGAACCCTAGCTTGTATATTATTGTAATAGATCTCTACTCGACTAGAGGTTTCCCCCTCGAAGAGGCAAGTGAACATTTATCTCAGAATCAAAGTGATCTTTCTGGTGTTATTTTGATATCATTTCAGTGTTATTGTGGTGTTGTTCTGGTTATATTGTTGTTTATCTGCCATTTCTAGCATTTATTTATGTTCTGCATATTTTTTATATCTGAAATATTACAAGTGGTATCAGAGCACTTTCCTCAACAGAAAATTGTGGGTTAATTTTTTTCCAGGGTAGAGATGTATTCCGGCGTCTTTAAGCTATAGAGATCTGTCATTATGTGCATAAACCTGCGGTTGAGGGATTCATACACACAGAAAATACAAGTGATTATTAAGCACACATTTGTTGGCCACCCTTGTAACCCTTGTTCGTACCCCTTCGAGTGGTAGTGCATCAGACAACACATGTATACGGATCAACCTAGATTTCCTCAAGCCCTCTTTAGATAAACCGATCGGTCGCCTGACTGCTATAGTGTCATCGAGAACATCACTCAGGAAGATACTCTCTAGTACCTGGGTACTCAGGTAGTACTGCTAAGGGCACGGTATAGCATCCTTAGTTGGTGCCCCGAGATATTGGGCCGAGTACAATTGTTGGACCCACACATATATCAGAGAGCTATAGCACAGGGAAAACCCTTGTCTATATAACCCTTGAATACCTAACCCTTGGGGACGGAAACAAAACATAAAACAAACAAGATCTATTGTCACGCAGTTGTGTTCAAGTTGCCAAATCACTACACATTTCTTCTTGGTTAAATCATTTGGGCATTTCATCACTGTAGTATTCTTTAAACCAGATTATTACTCTGCAGGTGTAAATTTTGTTTTTTATCTCTTCACCCTTATAACATTCATACCTATCATTTTTCAGAAAATTTGTTGACCCCACCCCCCCGTTTTCGGTTCCCTCATCATCATGGCCCATACTCGTAGACAAGAGTTGGAAGCTCGCTTCAATACCTTGCAATCTAATTTCACAGATACCCAACAAGAAGTGAGACATCTCAGTGCCAATATTGCCACCATCAATCAAAATATGCATTCCTCCATCGTCGCATCAATCACTGAACTCAAAGAAGACCTCAAACAAGACATGACTACCCAAATTGAATCTGTCATTTCGATGATCTACACCAAGCTGCATATCCCTGTAGATCCCCCTTTATCTGACCCACCTTTGCATACCGAAGCTGAAACTTCCTCTCATTCCCATAATTCTCATCCCCTTCACTTTCAACATGACCTACGCCTTTTGCGAGTGGATGTGACCAAATTTGATGGCTCAGAGCCAAGTGGTTGGGTAACTCAAATGGAACACTATTTCTCTTTATACGAAATTACAAATGATTTGGCCAAACTCCGGTATGATGTTCTCCATCTAGATCAAGAACATTGGCAATGGTGGCAATGGAGAAAAATTGCATGTCGAGGGTATGTTTCTTAGACACACTTTGTGGTAGAGATTTATGAACACTTTGACACTGACACCAACCATTTAGGTTGTTTGACAAAGTTGAAACAATCTGGAATAATGAAAGAATTTATAGCTTCTTTTGAGCGAATGGCTTTTCATATATAGGGCATGTCTGATGCTTTTTTCTGAGAATGTTTTATCAATGGCCTCAAGGATGAGATTCGTGCCCATGTCCTCATGGCTCGGCCTCAGAGTTGGGTGGAGGCTACTAAAAGAGATAAGAAATCACAACAATTTGTCTCTTCTCAAAACCAGAAACCCTCCATTATTCCTTGCACTAAACCAGTAAATCCCACTACTCCTTCTGCTCCACTAAAGATCCAAAAATTGACTAGGGATGAAATGGTTGAACGCCAACTCAAAGGCCTTTGTTATAATTGTGATGATAGATATTTTTCGGGCCACAATTGTAAGGAACAAAATAATTTTATGGCCATCTTGAAGGATATTTCGGAAGAGGATGTTGAAACTCCCCTTGTGTCTGAGTCACTTGAACCCTCCCGAAGTAGAACCGGTCATTTCCCTAAATTATTTCATTGGCTTCTCTGCTCCCCAAACCCTCAAGCTAATTGGTTACATTAATCATAGGAAGGTAATCATTCTTGTTGATAGTGGAAGCACCCATAATTTTATTCATCGTTGCATTTCCCAAGAAACTCATTGCTATATCCATGTAGTCAATAATTTCCAAATCATGATTGTCAATGGAGGCTCCATGAAATTTGGAGGGCATTGTGAAAATGTGTGTCTCCAAATTGGGGACTACCACCTGAAATCTCATATGTTTGCTATCGACATGGACAGTTGTGATATTGTGTTGGGTGCAGACTGGCTAAGGACTTTGGGTCCCATTCTTATGGATTTTAAGGAATCAACCATGCAATTCGACCAGGAGGGCCAACAATATAAGTTCCAAGGCATCACTGTCATTTCACTTGAGGTCATTAGTTCCCATCACATGGAAAAGCTGCTAAAAAAAGGTCATTCTAGCGTTATTGCCCAACTCCATGCCATACAAGCAACTAAGACACCCTCTGTGCCGCAAGACCTCCAATCCATCCTCTCTAAACATCAAGTGGTATTTTCCACTCCCCAGGGACTCCCTCCTTCCTGTGGTGTTCATTATCATTCCATTCCCCTGGTACCAGGAATCCTTCCTCCCAATATCCGTCCCTATCGTCACCCCTTTTCCCAAAAAAATGAAATTGAGAAAATGGTTCAAGAACTGCTTAACGCAGGCATTATCTGCCCTAGTACGAGCCCCTACTCTTCTCATGTGGTCATGGTTCTGAAGAAATAAGGTTCTTGGGGCATGCGTCCTGACTTTCGCGCCCTCAACAAACTCACCATTAAAGACAAATTTCCCATTCCTGTCATTGATGACCTCTTGGATGAATTGAGTGGCGCCCAGTTCTTTACTAAACTTGATCTTCATTCTAGATACGACCATATATGTATGAAAGAGGCAAACATTCCTAAGACTTCCTTTAGAACGCATGAGGGCCACTATGAGTTTTTGGTCATGCCCTTTGGCTTGTGTAATGCCCCCTCCACCTTCCAAAACCTCATGAATCATGTCTTCCATCCTTTTCTCCGTCATTTTGTCTTAGTTTTCTTTGATGATATCCTCATCTATAGAAAAACCTGGACATAACATCTTTCTCATGTGGATCGAGTTCTCCATCTACTCTCTCAGCACCAACTTTTCCCAAAACAGTCTAAATGTGCTTTTGGTGCCTCAAAAGTCAAGTACTTGGGTCATCTTGTTGGAAAGGATGGCATCAGGGCGGATCCTAAAAAGATTGAAGCTATGCAAGACTGGCCTCACCCAAATACTCTCAAAATATTGTGTGGATTTATGGGCTTAATAGGCTATTATCACAAGTTTGTTAAGAATTATGGAAAGATTGTGACACCTCTCACTGCACTCCTTAAAAATAATTTTTTCACTTGGACTCCCGTAGCTGTTCAGGATTTTCAAACCTTGAATATGGCCAAGTGCACCACTCCAATCCCGACCCTTCCTGATTTCACAAAGACCTTTGTCCTAGAATGTGATGCTTCAGGGAAAGGAATTGGCGTTGTCCTTATGCAAGAGGGTCGGCCTTTTCCCTTTACCAGCAAACAATTGTCTGAATGAAATTTGGGCAAATCAATCTATGAAAAGGAAATGTTGGCTATTTTGCATGTCGTTGATCTGTGGAACCCTTATATATTGGGGAAATTCTTCCAAATTAATATAGATCATCAAAGCCTCAAGTATTTTCTGGAACAACGCATTTCGTCCCCAGGGAAACAAAAATGGGTGACTAATCTCTTTGGATATGATTATGAGATAATTTGCAATAAAGGAAAAGACAATGTGGTGGCCGATGCACTTTCGCGAAAATATGAAGATGAAGGATCCCTTTTTTCTCTCTCCTTCATTGTACCAGATTGGCTCCAAGCCATTCACCAGGAATGGCTACACGATCCCAAAAGTTCACATCTAATACAACAATTGGAGTCCAATTCTCCTATCTCCCCAGGGTACTCTTGGCTCCATGATGAGATTCGATACAAAGGCCATTTGTATTTAAGTAAACATTCAAAACTTATATCCACGATACTTTCTAAGCTTCATGCTACACCCACAACTGGGCACTCCGAGTTTACCAAAACCTATGACAGGGTCAAACATTCTTTTTTCTGGGATGGTATGAAACAAGAAGTTCATAATTTTGTAGTTGAATGTGATGTGTGTCAATGCAAAAAGGGTGAAACAGTCAAATCTCCTGGCACACTACAACCGCTTCCAATTGCACCTGCTATTTGGAAGGATATCTCTATGGATTTTATTGTAGGCTTACCTAAATTAGGAAATAAATTAGTCATTATGGTGGTAGTGGATTGCCTTTCCAAGTATGCTCATTTATGTTATCTTCAACACCCATTTACAACATCCACTGTGGCTCAAATTTTCATGGGTCAGGTCTTCAAGCTTCATGGCATGACGCATTCTATTGTTTCTGATCGTGACCTAACTTTCACCAGAAATTTTTGGCAAGAACTGTTCAAGCTACAAGGAACCCAATTGCATCTCATCATAGCTTATCATCCCCAGATTGATGGTCAAACTGAAGTTGTCAACTAGTGTTTGGAAACATATTTGAGGTGTTTTGCATCGGAAAATCAAAATCAGTGGGCTCAATGGTTACCCCTAGTTGAATGGTGGTACAACACTTCATACCATACAACTACCTGCATGACTCCTTTTGAAGTGGTATATGGACAAAATCCACCTTCAGTTATCTCATATTTACCAGGTGTCTCGAAGGTCCAGGAGGTTGATCAAACGCTTATATTTCGAGAGGTTATTCTCCATACCCTCAAAGAGAATTTGTTCATGGCCCAGAATCGCATGAAGCAACAAGCAGATCAAGGTCACTTGGAACGCCAATTTTCATAAGGGGATCAGGTGTTTCTTCGAATGAAACCTTACAAACAAAATTTCCTCAAGGACGACCATTGTCAAAAGCTGGCACCCAAATTTTATGGTCCTTATATCATTCTCAAGCGTGTGGGACAGGTGTCCTATCAGTTAGCTTTTCCCAGTCAGTCTAAGTTGCATCTTGTTTTTCATGTTTCATGCTTAAAGAAGGTGATTGGAACTAAGTGCCAAAATCAAACCAACCTTCCTGAGTTGGACGAAGAAGGATCCATTTGGCTACAACCACAAACAGTTTTGGACCAGCATGAGCATCGCCTGCATCAGCGAACCATCAAGGAAGTGTTACTAGTGGAAAGAGACAACTCCAACATATGTCACTTGGAAACCAACTACCATTCTGCAACAATTTCCACATCTCAAGCATTGAGGACAAGGTTGTTTTTAAGGGGGAGGACATGTTAGGGACCTAACCCCTCAAGTACATAGAACAATATATTCGGATGTAATAAAGGTCAATATTAATAAGGCCTTGCAATCAGGTAGAATAAGTCGAATGTAAGAAGACCTAATAGAAGCTTCCACTTCTAGAAGGATCTTCCGCTAGATGGTTCTTTTGATAGACATATTTAGTATAAACAGGGGTCGAGGGTATGAGAACCCTAGCTTGAATATTATTGTAATAGAGCTTTACTCAACTGGAGGTTTCCCCCTCGAAGAAGCAAGTGAACATTTCTCTCAGAATCAAAGTGCTCTTTCTAGTGTTATTCTGATATCATTTCAGTGTTATTGTGGTGTTTCTCTGGTTATATTGTTGTTTATCTGCCATTTCTAGCATTTTATTTTTGTTCTGCATACTTTTTATATCTGGAATATTACATTGTCAGATCTATTTTGTGGATATACCATGGATACATATTCCAGTGATATAACCACCCTTCTTGATGAATTTAAAAATCAACTCATTGAGTCAATAAATAAAGTATTTGAAAAATATAAATATGATAGAGAACACATTGAATTGGAATGTACTCATGAAAGAGATAAACTCTGGGACAAATCAGACAACTCATTTTCCCTAGGTTAAAAGAGAGATAAGCACATGCATCACAATGGTCCTCCATCCTACCCTCCAATTGATTCTTCTTATGGTGCACATCCTTCCGGAACATTATTTGTGTGAAATATTAATAGTAATGTGGAGGACTCTGAACTAGGTGAAGATGGAGAAAAGGAAAAACAAGTTAAGGATCATTTATTTCAAAAACAAGTTGATTATGGTGATGTCCAAGTTGAACTAGACAATACAAATAAGAAAATCCAAGAGTATTTAGAGCCATTGCCTCTAATAGCTCTTCGTTTACAAGCTCCATACTGCAGTAACCCTAAAGTATCCAAAGAGAGAAATATAAATGGATATGAGAAGCCAAAACACCGAGAACAAAAATTGGATTTGGATACGATGACCATGATGACCGAAGGGGATATTTATGGAGGCTTGAAGTT
Organism: Picea sitchensis; assembly: GCA_010110895.2. NCBI lineage: Eukaryota > Viridiplantae > Streptophyta > Pinopsida > Pinales > Pinaceae > Picea > Picea sitchensis. Next base: position 9,347 of record SNQJ01S0112450.1, read on the forward strand.
TTTTTCACGAGATAAGAAAACCACCAGTGGTCGTAGCCAAGTGTCATTTCATATTCTCAGCATACCTCGGCCACATGATAGATACAATATATTTGTGGGTAATAGTAACATGCCTTTCAAGCATCCAGGATTGCAGAAGACTGAAGATGGGAGCAAACACATTCATCCTTTACAGGGATATCTGGATAAAATTGAATTTTATTACAAGCAATCTGAGTTGTCTAAACCTCTTCAATCTGCCCCATGGGAGAGTACACCATTCAAAGTTTTATATAGAGTTCAAGGCTTGAAAGAAGCATCGATTAAATTGGAATCAACAAGTGAAATTGTTGTTGATCTTGAGCACAATTAGTACATATATTTCCAGGGTTTAGCTAGTTTGATGAAAATTTATAAAAGACCATAGGACTTTGTGGTGTATACCTTGATATTACACATGTACATTGGTCCTTGTCTGAGACACATATTTTCAAACCTTTCTATTAAAAAGGTGATGCATGGAGCAGATCGAGATATATTGTGGTTGCAACGTGACTTTTAAATTTTCATATGTAATTTATTTGATACTGTCCAGGCCTCAAGAGTATTTCAATTGGAGCTAAATATCCTCAAGTTTCTACTGCATCACTTATGTGATATCACTGTTCATAAATAATACCAGAAAGCCTACTGACATCTTCTTCCACTGCCTTCAGAAATGTTGAAGTATGCGAGAGAAGATACTCATTATCTTTTGTATGTCCATGACGTAATGCAACATAAATTAGCATCCATGCCATCTGATAGTGGGGAGGCTCCACTTTTTGAGGATTATAAACACAACCGTGATGTATGCTTGCAACTCTATGAAAAATAACTTCTGACATAAACTTGTTATTTACATGTTTATAGATTACATAAAGGAAACCGCAATCAAGAGCATCTTTCTGTTGCCACTAGCCTATATGAATGGAGGGATAAGATAGCTCGTGTGCAAGATGAAGGCACTAGCTATATATTTCAAAACAAAGTACTACTACAAATTGCTAAGAGGATCCCTAACACCACAGATGACCTGTGTGCCTTTTTCAAAGGAAGACATCCTTTTGTTTACAGGAACCTTGATGTTGTACTTGATGTTATAAAACAAGCCAGGGAAAAGAGAAATAAGGTAGTTGAAAGTTCTTCAAACCTAGTGAAACAGAAAAGAAAAATGAGTTTTTTGTTGCATTCGTCTCTACCCATGCTTCGAGGAAGAAAATTTTTAGGCAGGGATGACTTGTAATATACCTTACGCATATTACAATGTTCATTTATTTTTAATTAAATCATTAATGTAATATTTATACTTTTAATGTAAAGTCACGTCTTTTTAGACAAAAAGACGTGACTCTACTCATTTACATGTATTTATACACATTGTTGTACAATGAAAAAGATGACGAATAATAAATTTGTTAAATATTAAATATAGGTTTTATATATATCAAGTCTTAAGCTTCCATTCCATGGGATATAGTTTTGAGTTGATGCCACCTATTACCCAAGGTGCAGACTATGGTCGGGTCTGTGGCCTATTTAAGGCAGGCATAGATCTCGAGGTGGAAGACAGATCTCAAGATCAGGCATATAGTACGAGGAGTGAAAAAAGTACAATGCAAATTATAGACATTGCATTGGGATGCGTGCAAAAAGGAGATCAAGCATAATGAGTTTGTCTTGATTTGCATGTCATGGAGCACCATGTCCAAACATAGCCTTGTTTATACTCATTTTTCTCGTTTTTCCTAGAGGATCATGATGATGACGTTATTTTTGTGCTAGGATGTTGTCTATGAAAGTATTAGTCCATATTTCCATGTATGAAAGACATAGTGCATATTTTGGCGTGTAAAGAGGGTGAAATTGAGCCAGTTCAGAATATGGTTGAGTTTATACACCTTTTTCTCAGAATTTTGAGAGGAATTCAATGGTAAACTCTATTTATGGGTTTGAGCAACATAATTAAAGAGTGACTTCAAATTTGGCTTTGTAAGTCCATTTTCTTGTAATTTTGACATTGGAGATTATGAAAAGCAGTCTCACTGTTGAAGGGGACTCGGAGATGTAGCCTAGGGGAGGTGAACTCCGTCATCAAATCTTGTCTTATTAAGTTCTTTTATTTTTTGTTGTGTTATCTCACTTTATTCTGTAAATTATCATCATTTCATGAAGTTTTGGATAAGAAAATATCCACACATGTTCTGCAAAGTTGTCAATACGATCAAGAAATATTTTGAATCAGGTTAGATGTTAAGATGTGTATTTAAATAATAAATTAGCATCTAAGGATTTTTTGATCACTTCCATAAGGTCTGATAGACCAATATTGATCTCAATAGACATTAACCACCATCACCATCATCAATTGAATTATTTATTAACCAATTTAGTTTATTTAATTATTATATTATTATCATAAATAATAACTCTTATATTATTTATTCTAATATTTTAAATATGTTTTCTCATTTTCTTAAAAATAAAATTTATAACAATTTAATTTAATAATCAATAATAATTAACTAATTTAATTTATTTAACTAAATAATTTATTTAATTAAATTCTTTATTAACTAATTTAATGTATTTAATCATTATATTATTATTGTAAATTAGCTCATCTTTGGAGTTGGGATAAGAAGAAACTCCTCTTTGAGACTCTTGTTACACCTGTTATTCTTTATGGATGTGAAGTATGGGGCTGTAGTATCTCTCGTAAATCATGGAGAAAGATAGAGAAAATAAAAAAAAAATTATAACCTATAATCTCAAAATTAAAGGAAATACGCCCTATCCCATCATCCTCTTAGAAACAAGCCTCTCCCTCATTGAGAGCATGGCTATGACTAGATACCTAATGTATAAGAACAAGTTAAACAACATGGAAGACGAGAGGCTTCCTAAAAGTGCTTCAAAATCGAGTCATAACCACCATCGACTCAAGCGAGGATGGCATAAAGATGCTCAGTATTGGATAAACTATTGGGGAATCATGGAAGACACCATTTTTCAGAATAAAGATACTATTAAAAAAAATGTCAAATCAAAATTTAAGGAGAAAATGTGGTGTGGTAAAGAGTTAGAGGAAAAAAGAAAATTAAGGTATTATAAAGATGTAATCAACCCTAATCTAGAATATCAAAATTATCTATCTGTTTTGCCAAGTGTAAAGAAAAAAATAATCTTTCCTAAGATAAGAACAAATTCTCACGAGCTCCATAGTGAAACTGGGCGTTGGTCAATTCCTAAAATGCCATGGGATTAAAGACTGTGTCACCTTTGTGACACTAAGAATGTTGAAGATGAAAAGAACTTTCTTTTAGATTTTCCAGCCTATACCCATATTAGATCTCATTTTCAAAATATTTTTCACACTACCAACCTTCCTAACCTATTAACTAAACAAAGTATGGTGATCTTGGAAAGCTTCTCTTAATGCTTTTCGAGCACAGAAACAAAATTCTAAGGAATCACAAGTAATCACTTACCCTCTTAAGGTCCGATAGACCAATTCGATCTTAGTGGACGTTAATCATCATCATCATCATCAATAATAACTCTTATATTATTTATTCTAATATTTTAAATATGCTTTCTCATTTTCTTAAAAACAAAATTTACAACAATTTAATTTAATAATCAATAATAATTAAAATATATATCTAAAGAGATATCTAATTATTTTTTCCTCTATAATCTTTTCCTTTGAAAATTTTATAACAATTTAATTTAATAATCAATAATAATTTAATAATCAATAATAATTAAAAATATATGTATAAAGAGATATATAAATAATTTTCCCTCTATAATCTTTTCCTTTTGAAAATGCCATCACCCTCTTTTTTTTTAAATAGAGAAGGTAGGATGCAATTAAACTTACCTAGCCAATCAATCAATTAAATGGGCATCTTTTAAGGACTTATGTAGGATGAAATTGAACTCAGCTAGTCAAGCAATAAAATGGGAATCTTTTAAGGAGTTATGTAGGATGTAATTGAATTTAGTTAGCCAAGCAATAAAATGGGAATCTTGAAAGAGTTCCTTTTATAATGAAATTTAAATAAAAAAATTATGAATTAAAACAATAATTGTTCCATCTTCTTTGTTAGAATTGTTTCCGTTATGGTTTAACACACTCTAAGAATAATATTCTTTTTGTAAGAATTCAAAAAAAATAAAATCCCACATAAATATAATCTTCTGAAAATAGGAATACCTCCAACCTGCATTAAAATCCATAATTCCATAACCCCACAGGACACCTAATTAGATCTTGTGATCATTCACCTCTTGAGGGCGTGCGACACCGTGACGATTCTTACTTGGTTTCTTGACACACCAAGAATACTTCATCCATACTACGCCTCTTCACCTAGAGCATACCCATACTCCGTTCTAGGCTACCAACGAGTCTCACTCCTACTCTAGTGCAACTCTTGCTTACTTAGACAATTGTTAACATAGTTTAACATGGTCTTATTTAAGCATGCATTCATGAACATGAAAATCCAAAAGAAAAATTGTGGAACAAACACATATATAATGTGGGCAGCACAAGTCATGCCGAACACTTGTCTAAGTATTTGTTATTGTGAAACAATTACAATATGAGCACCACCGGATCAGTTTACAAATTCAACAAAGTCACACGAATCTCCTCCCCTCACTGAGACACTCAAGAATATATTCATCACACCAATAATGTCTGCTACAACCGTCTCCTCAACCACCTGCGGTGCACCTCAGAGGTGCCCATAACCATAGATATATTGTCCCTTCATATCCGTAGACTTTCACCAAGCTAACACAAATTTCGGTTTTTCCTCACACATGCCTCAACAGACCTGCATTTCCAGACTTGCCCAAAACCTCTCAAAGCATCCCACTCTTGGCTACTTTTCTGCCATCTTTACAAATTTTCCTCAGTTCGTTGCCTCAGACTTGCCTCAAAATAACTCTCCAAATCTCTTGTTCAAAATTCTCTATCCTTCCTTTGGTTATGCGTTGTTTTCAACTTTTATATGGACTCTAAGAGTCACTTGTGAGAAACATCATGTCTCTTGGGTGTGTTTCATCCCTTCAAGAACCCAAAATCAACTCAAACGGTGTGCCCCTCCGTGGACTCAATGCACCCATCCAAGCCCGCACGCCCATCAAGTATTTGTCTCTTGGATCGACGCACCCCATCCTCGGGCACACACCCCTTGCCTTGTGCACTCTCTCATGTTGATCATCGTGACTCATTGTGGGTGCACTAATGAGGTAATCCAACCTCTTCGATGTGCCCATGTTACCAAGGGAAGATGGGTCCACTCCTTGGGAATGGTCCCAATTTGTCTCGCCCTTTCCCAAATGCAACCCAAGTCTCTGTCAATCATTCTAAAGCAATCAAGGTGTGTGCTACTGGGAAATAGGTGAGTGAGAGTAGACACTAATTACACAAACCAAAATTGTGATGTGCGCTCTATTCAACTATGAAATAGAGTATATATAAATAAAACAATCATAATCTCAAGATAGGAGAACTACCTTGATTTCATGATCTACTTGGTTGAGCAAATATATCAACCTCACACCAATCTAGGAAGCTAACTAGTAGGAGAGAATATCTCAAACCAACTAGGCCTCAAAAACCTCATAAATGATAGGAATAGACTTCTTCTTGTAGAGACTAGAACTCTACCTAATAATGAACAATAAACTTGATAATAATCATAATATGATCACATCAAAGACAAGTGGGAGTTACATATCCCAACACTCCCCCTTAATGAATACTTGTCTTTATAATCGTCAAGTCGGGTCTTCATCATCACCAAGTCCTCAAAGCACCTCTTGATCAACAAATTCTATGTTTGGTCCAACCCAGTACTTTCTCTTCACACCATGATCGTGCATCACCAAACTACCCAAGTCCATATAAAGAGACAACCATCCACCAGAATGCATGGGTCATCATCCATTGCAACCATCAGTTTAGTAGGATTTCCTTCAGGTATGTGGTTCATTCAACCTCTTGATGAACTCCCATTGAATGTAAAACACATGGTTTCTAGGCACCTCCTAGATTCCACTCATAGAGCATGCAGTCGACCTGTGATTTGGCTCACTCTTACAAGTATTAACAAACTCTATAATAGAGGTTTATGCACTACAAAACAATAGGGATACATGACAAAGGGGTATGCATGCCTAGTTAGGTCTTACATCGATATTCCCTTCACATGTTACATAAACATAGGTACATATATTACATACTCCATCCAAGTATATAATCAACCATTTCAAGGAGCAATACATCAATTCCAATATATTATAGACTTGCTATAAAAACAATATGTGACTCACATTAACATATGGTCATGAGTCTGTCTTATTCAACACAACTCAATTCACACAATTTATTTTGTTTTTCCATAATCATCCTGTTGTTTCCACACTTTTGTTGCTTTTGCACTTCTTCCATTGTTACCAACTTCCTTTGGAATAATCTCTCTGTTGTTCCAAAACAACATCTATGTTCTTCTTGCTTATCATTCCAACTAATTCTCTTTACAAAGAAGACTAAGAAATGATTTTACATCACAAAAATTTACCGAGGAGGATTTCATCTTGTCAACAAGAGATGATATCATCTTCCTCTTCTGCAATTATTCACATGTTTGGAGTCTTCATCTGCGTCTTTGATCTTCATTGTCTTGGATTCACTTGGGATTTGTTAGAGTATCTAATTCTAACAAAACCATTATATTCATATTGAGTTAGCTATGCTCAATGTAAATGATACTAATTCCAAGACATTTACTGGCACTTCTTTGGAGTTTCCACATTTTTACACGCAATTATCATATTGATCAAATCTAACAATGTATCACACATTGAGCTGCTCAGTCTCAACATGTTTATCATAGAAACTCCAAATAAATTTAAAGACATAATTAATTTTATCATTGCCAAGGATTTTCACAATCACATTTATGGATAATTTTAGTTTCCTTGCCATCTCCAAACATCCTATCAACTTGTTTAGCAAAATAGTTCAAACTTCAATCAAAATTGTGTAAGGTGATTGTAGCTTTTCCCTTCACATTCTTGGGATCATCGCCAATCACCACCATGGTCCCAACGACCTCTACCATCACTCCTCTTCTCAAGACCATGATTCACTCATGGTTCATAGCTAAGTCCAAGGCATCATAATCTGGTGTCAGCCTCACATATTTATGGGTGCCCTGCCCTTGTTGTGTTCTCTAGATTAGAAATTCTTCCCAACACCATGGACTGATCCATTCCTCCCTTGGAAATCACATCTCTCCTGTCGACAACATGACTGTTACCACACCTTCCTTATTTGGCCCACTCATGGGCCCTCTGTTGTTGAAAAAGTGTCAACTAATTTCCCATGTGGATGCATTCACGTAGCTTTTTCAGCTAAAAATAGAATGTGCATGCATGCACACTATAGTGAACAGGTTGTGTAACTGTGTGATCTATTTATGATCAATTCGTGTAACTGTGTGATAGATGTTATATATACGAGCATACCCATAGATGTGAATGTGCAATGTAGTGAGAGAAATACAGTGGAGTGTAGTGCATATGTGAGGAGAGGATGGTTGTATGCCTATGATTGGCTAATGTAATTCTCCCTTAAATAATAAGAATACCAATTATCATTTCCCCTTGGTTTTTCCCCATATTGGGTTTCCACGTAAATCACTGTGTTAAATTGTGGGTTTGTTGTTCTCTGTTTTATTGATTGTTTATGCTATGTTTTGTTTCCACTACCCAACAAGTGGTATCAAAGAATAAGGTGAGGAATCCATTGCACGAGTGAACTATAGGACAATTTCTGTGAAAGAGGATGAAATCATGCTCTGTTTTTTTGGGACGTTGTTTTGGTGAGGCAACACTGTGAGCATAAGAGAAATGACATGGAATAAAAGGTACAATACCCGTAAATCATCCAAGAGGTGTGATAAGAGCAATACTCCAGTTATCATTTTGTCTTAGGCCTGACAAGAGGTGTGATAACCTGTAATCTTTTGTAACCACATTTTATAAAGGGAGCGATAACGCAAGAAAGTCTTTCTTCACCAATGTGGAAATTCAAGGAAAGTTTGATATGTAGGATCTGCTCAAACAACAAGGAAACAACAAGAGCGGTGATGGTTGAGTCATCGTGAAAGAAAAAAAAAAAAATCCTTGGAGTTGTAAAAATTATTGATTGCATGTAAATGGGAATACGTCTGTAAGACCTAGATAGGCATGTGTACCCCTATTTTATCAGGTCATATATGAAAATTCTAGACATATATTTAGGTAGATTGAATATGTGGGAGGGGCATGTGTGTTGGGTTAACCTTGACTCGATGAAAGAGTTAATGAGTTAAATCTATTTTTTAGGTCTAAGCACATGGTTTTTTCGGGTCCATGGTTTTTGGGTAGCCCATGGTATTGTGTCCATGGATTGCATGTAATTAAGCCTATAAAAGGCTTGGTGAACTCCATTGTAAATGGGCCTGGAGGTAAGCAGTGAAGGCTTACTTGGTCATATTTGGTCAAGGTTTTTTCGAATGCAAAGTTCGAGGTGGAGCAGTGTGTCTAGGTTAGAAAGGTGGGTCTATAGAAAGGTTGATGTGTTGGCAAGTCAATCAAGTGTTTGAGAATATATGATGAAGGTAGGTTCATATCCATGGAACTTGGAAATTATTGCAAGGAAGCTCATATCGAATAGGCATGGTCAATAATTCCAAGTTACAGCAATATTTGTGGACAGAAGCAGTTGTGCTATCTGGTAACTCGATCACCATCGGTTGCAAAAGATTGAAATATTCTGAAAGAGGTATGAACATGTCATCTGGTGATTACTCAAATGTGAAATTATTTGGTTATGATGCTTATGTTTTTATCAGCATTCTATGTAAGACCTAGATCAAACATGTAGATATTTGATATGGTGATGATGTTAAGGGATGCAAAATGTGGGATCTACTGCCCACATAATCATCATGGACATAGATGCAGTGTTTGATGAATCTCCTTTTATAAAATCAAACATAGTAAAAGATGAAAGGTTCAAAGCATGACTGGTAGCAAAAGGGTATTTGGAAGGTATTGATTTCCATAAAAGTTTCTCACAATTCGTTATAAGTTTGTTTCTATTCATGTTGTGTTAGCACTAGTTGTGTTACTTGATATTGAGTTAGCACAGCTAGATGTTAAAATTGTTTTACATGGAGTTTTATGGAAAATGAGATGTATATGGAACAACCAGAAAGGTTACTTCAGAATCGCAACAAAATATTTGTTTTCAAACTCATAAATCATTGTATGGCCTGAAGCATGAGAGGAAAATGGTACAATATGTTTGATTCCTTCGTGGTGAGCCAAATTTTACAAGAAGTGAGTATAACCATTATGGTTATGATATATTTCTTATCTTGGTGTTAAATGTTATGCTTGTTAAAAACACAAGCATGTATGAGATCAATAGGTTGGCTCAATTGGTTATGATGTTTGATATGAAGGATCTAGGAGTAACAAAACAAATCTTGTGAATGGAAATACACATAGACATGAAGGATGGTAAGCTTGGTTATCACAACAGAAGTATGTGGTGAAGATACTCAGGAAATTCGATATGAATAATGTGAAACTGGTAAACTCCCTTTGGCTTTCTGTTGTAAGTTTTTATTCAGGTTTATAACCTAACTAATGAAGAAGAAAAGAGTTATAATGTCTCAAGTATCATATGCTAGTATAAAGTTTGATGATTGCAATGGGAAATGGTCAACATTTCACATGTAGTTGGTGTTGTCAATAGACGCATGGAAAAACCAGGTGAAGAGTATGGAAATGGGTGCTTCAAACACAAAAGCACAAGTATCACCTACAATGGTTGCAGTGATTTAGTCTGTGGTTATGATTCAAGAGATTTGGACAAGAGGAGACCTACCTCAAGTTATGTCTTGCAAGAATGAAATGATCTATTGGGTAATTTTGGACAAGTACATGATGAGGTATTCTATGGTGGTCAAAGCATTGTGCATTTGACTAACAATCCAACATATCAAAATGGGACTAGTGCATTGGTTTATAAGATAGGTTACTGATGGAGGCAAAATGGTCCATATTGGAGTGAATCATGTAGGCATGTTCATGTAACAATATTGTTAGAGAAGTTGTGGATTTGTGATGGTGTTTGGATTCTCTTGGCTTGCAGAAAAGGTGATGAATTAATTCAGGCATGATTTATCAGGTTAATTGTTGTCAAGGTGGAGATTGTTGAAAAAGTGACAACTAATTTCCCATGCGGATGCATGCACGCAATTTTTTAGGCTAAAAATAGAATGTGCATGGATGCACACTGCACTGAATAGGTTGTGTAACCGTGTGATCTATTTATGATCAGTTTGTGTAACTATGTGATAGATGTTATATATATGAGCATACCCATAGAGGTGAATGTGCGATTGTAGTGTGTATGTGAGGAGACGGTGGTTGTATTCATGTGATTGGATATTGTAATTCTCCCTTGAATAATAAGAATATCAATTATCATTTGCCCATGGTTTTTTCCCATTGTTTATGCTATGTTTTTGCTTCCGCTACCCAACATATGTGTAATGCATGTGCATACAGAGCCTCCTAAAACATAAATATAATTACAAAAAATCTATCTTATTTACTTATTTATTTACCATCATAATAATATCGTTCCAGCATAGTAATTGACAGTTTTAATAGTATAACGATGAACAACAACAACAGTATAATGATGAATAGAAACAATAGTATAATAATGAAAATAATGATAATGAAATGTATTTACCTCAATCTGATGTTGAACTAAAGTTGGACTGAATTTGATGAATCTTGCTCAAACTGATTATCCTCCCAGCCATCTAGGAACAACCTCTCTGTCTCCCTAGCCCCAGGATTCCTTACAGTTTCCTGGCCCCCGAGCCCAAAATTCTCAGCAACACATGCCCCTATGAGAGTCCTCAAGTAAGCTATAAGAAAAACAGATGCAGCCCAAACTGCTTCCTCCCTTCTCCTTCTCCCTCTCCAAATTTCTCACCCCCTCATAAATTAAAAATATCACTCAACCAAAAAGACCTCCTCTTCCCAAGTCCTCCCCCTGCCTTATCTTCCTTCCTTTCCTTATCCAACCGCCTTCCCCTCATTAATCACTCAACCACCTTATCCCCCCCATAAATTGGTTCAACTACCAATAACAATTATATTATAAAATAAGTCTTCAAAAAACAAATCTATTTTAATAATTCATTAAACTAATATTTATTAATCATGATAAATAAAGAATTAATTAGGGTTGTTACATACACCCACCCTTCAAGAAAATTTGTCCCGAAGTTAGAGTAATTTACAATACAAGGGAAATGACACAAGGTTCATACATTCATATCCAATAAACAACATTATCAATAAGTAAGAAAAAGAAAACTCAGACATACTAGTGTACATGTGCAAGAAATGCATGTGTAGCTAGCACATACAAGTCTCGTGCATGTACTAATGACAATAATTATCACACCTATAGTAATTCTTGTATGCGTCCAATCCAATCAACAAGACTATTCATTTTATAAAAGATAATAAACCAATTAAAAAGTTTGCAAAATCCCTTAATTACAATAATTTAGCTCAATAACGTTCATTTAGACAATTGTAGTTCAGTTAAGTAATTTTGAATATACATATATACATATTTTATTTTCAGAAGGGAAAACAATAAATTCCACTATAAGGAAAATCTCCATACACACTCAACTATTTCTATTCATCCTTCCTCCCTAGCTTACTTCCGTCTTCCATTCCTATCCTTCCTCTATTGGACTATATTGGAGCGCCAACTATATTGACCTAACTCCAAATAGAACCTGTAAGAGGAAGTGTCACTCTCTTGACCAAGCTTCCCCAGCAGGCAACTGACAGTCATCATCACACGTCTAGGGGAGCATGAGCTAACACAATCCTCCCATGAATCCAGGTTTCAGAGGATACACTGTGGGAAATGCCTCCACCCCTCCTAATAGGACTAGGGTCCACACCCTACCATCGAATATACAGTGGCACTATGTTGCTGGGAATTTTGTCATCGTATATTCAATTTTAGGCAGTCTCACCACCTGAAAAACCTGCACTTGTCCACATATCATAGTAATGCATTCGAACCAACACAATTTCACATACAAAGATTCATACCATATTGTTTCTCGGTCAGTGATCATGACATCCACTTTTATTAATGTTGGCCCTTGACCAAGTTTTGAGGATCCTTGGTCATGTTTGACCTATTTTGGGACTTCGATAGACTGTCAAAGGCAGAGCGCAGGGTGAAGTGAATATCGCGGGATCTCAGGCCATTTTTAGGGATTTTTGGGTTTTGGGATTATGCAACGGATATGGGGATATCAGCCCATGGGTTTACCCATGCTTAGGCCTATTTTGTAATGTATAAATAGAAAATCAGGTGATGTAAGAAAGAACATGTAGTTGAGTGCTAGTACTATCTATGTGCAAGAAGATGTGATTAAGACTTGCAGAGTTAAGTGCAAGTCATCTGTAGTGCTTTGTACACAGATTGTGTAAGGATCTGTGCCTAAATATACTTGGGGAAGGAGGATCTAATGAAGTGCATGCAGATCTCATGTCCTATGCGAAGTAAGGTTTTGATGCTTTGTGCCTGTAAGAAGCTTGAAAGAAAGAAATAAAGATAAGAAGAGTTGGTGTATGTAGCCCCAAGCCGGGGGTGAACCACGTACATACTGTGTTGCTATGCTTTGTGCGATGTATTGATGTGTTTGTATGCTTATTTTATTAGTTCTTTGATATAGATTAATGATAGATAGATCTGTTGATGCTATTTTCTTAGTAATGTGAATGAATACTAGATATGACATGTTTCCTTATGCTAAGTGATTTTATATGTTAGATCTGTTTGAATACTGTGCTACGTTGTAATTAGGGTTTATTCGTGCTGTAAACTAAGGCTGAATACTAATGAATTAAAGCTGCTAAGTACTTTGTTAAGGTGTAACAATCACATATATGTGTCCCATCTAAGGTTGCATACCTCTAAGTCCTGCAACCACCCCTACCTCTACCTTGGGTGAGACTTCATCTGCTTTGTAGGTGTTGCCGAAAGGACCAGTAGTTAGGGTTTTGTTTGTACGTTGTTCTAGCATTGAACCCTGGGTCTGCCCCTGTGCCAACAAATGGTTCTGTTGTCGGGACCTGAAACTGTGATTGCTGGGAACTAAGGAAGAAGAAGCTTTGTGTGAAGATCTGACCTGAAACTGTGATTGCTGTGAACTGAGGAAGAAGAATCTCTATGAAAATATCTGACCTGAAACTGTGGTTGTTGGGAACTAAAGAAAAGAGAAAGATCTGTGCATAGATCTGTTTCTTTAGTGCGGTTTAGACATTCTAACAACTATTTCTTCATCCAGGTTCTGCTGAATAGTAAGACAATGTGACTCATGTGGGAATGGTATCTTAGAACATTGAGGATGTGGACAAACATCTTTAGAAGTGGAAGATGGAGGAGGTAAATTAGTTCTCGGATTATGTTTCTCATGCTGGAACTGGATATTTTAGTTAGAAGCATGAGTAGATAAAGAAGATAGACTAACTAATTCACTGCAATCAGGACACTGTATAGAAAAAGGAATTTCCCCGATTTGTCCAGCCATAGACTGAAGAGAAGTATGCATACAATAATGTGGAATAGGGGGAGGAGATCTTGAAGGTTTTGGCCAAGTTGAACTTCTTGTGATAGGGCTTTGAGGAAAAGAGAGTACTGCAGATCCATCTGCTTCTCTAATTTGGGCAGATGTGATGGCTTTTTGTACAGGTACTCTTGGTGTGTCAATCACCCAATCTGTTGGAAATGATAGATCCTCCCATATGATTGTACTATGTTCAACCTTTTGGTTTAGAACATCTGTCAAAACCAGAGTGCTTGTCATAGAATCCTTGCTAGGAGCATGTAGAATGGCAGGATACATTGTATTGGTGTATCTAAAACATCCTTTAGCAAGAATAGCAATATTTTGTCTCTTCTTTTTCATATCAAATCCTGTGGTCAGGATTTGTAACTTTAAGATATCTCCAAGTGTTTCATCAGAGACAGAGATAGAAAAGTTTGGATAGCAGTCGAAGTAGACTGGACCATTGGATAAAGGGGCTACTATCCCACCGATAATAGAATCGGTAAACTTGTTATGAGTAAGATCCCTTATAATGCATAAAACATAAGCATTAATTCCTTTATGTACAAGGGCATTTATCCCTATGCGGATACATCCAAAATGGAGGAATTTTGTTTTATGCTTTTTAGCTTCTTTTCTGATTTCTGCAGGATCTATAAGGGCTATGGTTTGTACTTCATTGCTATTATGTTGTATCGTGCTAGTGGATTCTTTTACAAAAATTATTGTAACAACTTGAAGGTGGAACATATTAAGTTCTTTATAGACTTTGGTAGGGTCTATTGCTGGCAGTTTCCAAGCAGCCTGAGGGTTTTCTTCAACAAATTCAAGGTCGGCTTGATTTATGGTAGGTGACCGACTTAATGAAAACATGTTGGCCAAGCCATCAGATCCAGAAGTACTAGGCTCTTCAGCTTCAGACTGTCTGATTTCTCTAAATGACATTGACTTAGCCTCCATTCGGACTATTTCTACTTTGACACAGAAAGGGAGGGCTTTGAGGTTTACTTTCTCTTTTAGACTGTTAGACAGAGAGAGTTCAACCAAGCTGCTGGCCTTTTCCCCAGGTCAAAGCTAGAAAGATTCGAAAGGAGTAACACAGACAGAGATAAATATATACAGACTAAAAAACGAACAGATCGAGAGAGAAATCTGATCTGAAGAAAAGAGGTGAGATCTTGAAGCTTTGTGGTCTGATAAAGTTAAGAACAGTGAAAAGTTTTGATTGAAAAAGGTAAGATAAGTGGAAATTTTTGTTTCAAGAGTATGGATCTAGGTATGTTTGATAAAAAAAATTCCTAGCCTGAAAACTAGGGTACAACTAGATGAAAGAAGGTTTGATATGAGTAGATCTGATAGAAATAGTGAAAGATATGTTATTCCTATGCATAGAAAGAATGTTTGGACTAACAAATGGATGCAGGACCATAGAAAGGATTTTTTGAAGGATAGCTACTATGATCCTAGTGCGCAGTACAGGAAAGGTTGGGGATCATTTAAGAGAAATAGAGGATTAACTCTTTGTTACAGCTGTAGAAGATCGGGATATCTTGCTAAGGAATGCCCTGGTAGAGGACCTAATTGTCTTGTTGTAAATCTATGGATCATGAAGTTTTGGATTGCCCTAGAATGATTGCTAAGGTTGAAAGAATGAATATGGAACAAGCAAACCCTGAGAAATGCCAAGAGACTAAGACTATGGTAGAACCTAAGAAAGAATCAGAGACTATACTATTGCAGATGAAAGAAACCCTGAACGATCACAGAGATATCAACTTGTCAGAGATATTCAAAGAAAAAGAGTGCATAGAAACAAGAATAGGATACTTCGACATTGATTGTGCTTTGGATGAGGAAACAGAGGTGAATATCATGACAGAAAGAACTTGGGAAATTTTAGGAAAGCCTACTATGATTCCTTCATTGCGAGGAATAGGATTATTTAGAGGAAAGTTGATAACCCTATGTGGAAGACTCACCCAGATATCTATGAGTGCTCATGGAACTTCGATAGAGGAAGACTTTGAGGTTGTTAAATTTATTGAGAACAACCCCCCATTTTCTATGTTACTAGGAAAAACCCGGATTGATAAAGAGCAGATCTGAATGAAAGATGAAGAAGCTATAGAACATAAAAAGAAAGACCTACGAGACTTCATGACTAAGAGAATAACACACTTATTGAAAGAACAAGAGGACCAGTCGAATCCACTAAGGACCAGAGATCTGGATGTCGAAGTTGAAAGAACACAGGAAGATTTGAAATATCTTTTTGTACAGAGGAGTAGAGCACCTACCCTAGATAGAGAAGAAGTATTGCCCTTGAACCCTAGTAAATATCATCAATAGCATGAAGTTACTATGCCAAGAGAAGATAAGAATCAGAATGGAAAAATGAATATCGAGACACAGATCACTGGAAATAATGATAGAAAGCTCAACAAGAAGAAAGCCAAGTTAGAAAAATTACAACTAGCACAAGAAAGAACTTTGCAGAAGAAAGGATTCTAGAATTTAAACTTCGTCGGGATATCAGTACAGCATAGCATGGCACTTCACCATGGCAAATAAATATGACCATTGGAGGCATTATGATCATTAGCCTGACACTTCCAAAAAGGTAGAACAAAATTTATGGACAGAAAGATCGCCATCAAACCATTGGGACCGCTCCGTAATGGACATAAATGAATTAATGAAGGCTTCTCGCTCGTTAGAGAGATCTGTTACCTCGTTGTCTACTTATTCCGTTGAGCGTTGCAACGAAAACACTTTTTCCAACCCCGATTATCTGAGCCCGTAGATTAGTTGATTTCACGCAGCGATCATCGAGCTCTCGCTCTCCATCCCGTTGCATTGAGTAGTTTCTCTTCAACCTGAGATATTCAACCACGATCATGTATGTCCGAAGAACTTACCGTAGTCGAAGAGTCTATGAAGGAGGTACTCATTGACCTCATGAATGAAAGGGTAATGTTTGTGGATGTAAAATCTTCATCGACGAGAGGAGTGTAAGCCTCCCCGTCGACTGCTCTCAGATCCTAACCATCCCGAGATGCAACCGAGAAGAGAACCAAGCATAGAGATGACTTGATGAATGCGAAGTTATTACCGTCCATCCTACCCAATTACATCCCAACCCTAGTTGGTGTAGTGAGTCGCGACAGTGTCCTGAGGGACTTCGACTACACCGTCATCACTGCACATCTCCAGAAGGGGATACGCGCAGTCAGACCACATTAGAGNAAGTTATTACCGTCCATCCTACCCAATTACATCCCAACCCTAGTTGGTGTAGTGAGTCGCGACAGTGTCCTGAGGGACTTCGACTACACCGTCATCACTGCACATCTCCAGAAGGGGATACGCGCAGTCAGACCACATTAGAGAGGATTCCAACCTTGAAGATCAGTGACTATAACCTGGGAGACCATAAGAGATATGGCATGCTCACACCTCACAAATATTTGACCAAGATGAAGGGAAAGAACCCGAAAATCATCCCCCAACCATGGAATATGAACCTCCCGCAGTCCACCCTCTTGAATGTGGTGAAGGTTCCACATTTTGGAAGGCACCAAGAGGTTAACACCTATGTTAATATCCTTCTCTCATGTTACCATGGCGGATACCTATGGCTATATAGATGCATTATGGTCGATCTGACGTTGATCCATAGGATCACAAGATTGAGCATGCAAGGACTCAACCCACAAGACTTCTACCCAGGGAAGGCTACAGATCGCACATTGGCACAGAAGATCAAAGATACATATGGTGATGTAGAAAAGGGGATGCAAGGCTACAAGGTAGCCTCCATCCAGAATGGCACAGTGCGCCTAGCATGCCAATTAATTACAGGGAAGCTAGTAAGAAAGAACAGACCCACACAGGTCACAGGGTTTTCCATTGACCTCACTAGGAAATGCGTGGAAGGCCTACATATGAACTGGGCGAAGTACCTAGTTAACCAGCTCAAATTGGATTGTTGCGAAGCTCAGGATCAGGGATATGAGTTCCACTTTAGCTGGCTCCTTATCCTCATAGCGTTTACTGCTTTGGAGATGTCGGAAGGTGCGACCTTCCCGGACATTGATTTGATTGCTGCTCGTTGCGAATTTCACCACGCTCTAGTACTCGAGCGATATGGGAAAATAGTGGCAGTCAAACGCAGTATTTAATACCTACTACCTGCATCTTAGGAGGGCTATTGAGTCCTTCCCTTGTATAATGTCGAACACCCTAGACCGTTTCATGCCTCTTATGAAGTTCCACGCAGATAGGTATTTTATTTATATCACTGCATGCACCGATGAAAGCAAAGAAGAACTTCAGTCCTACTACAAGCTCACCACAGAGGACCTGGAAGAAATCATTAAAGACTGGCCTACAGAACTCCTTATCCTTGCTAACCCCATAGAGTTGTCTGACCTGGACCTCATTGGAAATCCGGTGGTTACTCGTGAAGACTATGATGCCCCAAGCAGCAGCAGGAAGAAAAAGAAGCAAGATGTACAGGAAATACGCAGCACATCAGAAGAGACTGCATTCGAGTCACCTAGCGGAGGAGGCGATGATGAAGTGAACAAAGAAGAAAAATAATAAGATAAGCAAGGTGAATTAACCCCGCCACGAAACATCCCTGATGACATCGATCCATCTAAGAACAGGAAGGTTTCCCCCATGAAACCTTCATCGCGGAAGAAGTCCAAGTCCAATAAGCCAAAGATGTAGAATGCACTCATGATCGATGACTTTGACTTCATTATTTCAGCTGTAGGAGATGCCTTGGAAGAGATTTTTCAAAGAACTGAAGAAAAACAAGAAGCCATGTACGATATAATCGAAACAGAACTAAGAGGTGTACAACAAGCCCTTTATTCGATCCGTGCAGTGTCCATTGTGCCCCTTCCATCAGATGAAACAGAGTTGGGAGATGATCCTACCCAACTCCGCAGAATAGTTGATGTGACCGAAGCTCGCCTTCATCACGTACAGGAAGAAAAGGAACAGGCCACAGTGGCCTTAAAACAAGCACAGGAGGAAGTTATAGAGAAACGCAAAACACAATGTTGTCCAAAAATGATGTTATAACAAGTCATCATTTCAACATGTGTGATTACATTAATGGAAGCAAAATACAATGAAGTTGAGACATCCACTTCTGGCAATACCAAGTGACTGGTTTCTTTCCTTCAAGATGTTCCTATTGCTTCACTGGTAATCCTTCCTCCTTCATGAGTACATGCAAAATCCTTTTGTCCTTCCTTCGACGAAGCTCCGGGTGAAGCTTCCAACAACTAGCCTTTTGATGTCCACTCTTGTTGCAAAACGTGCAATGAGTTTTTGGCATCCAGACCTGTTTACCCTTCTCTTTCTTCCGTTGTGGAATTGAGCCTTTATGTCATGTTTCCTTCCTGGTCGACATAGGTTTCCTGTACAAAGTTTGTCTCTTCCAACATTTGGCAACACAATGCTTGGGTG
>SNQJ01S0112450.1:28603-42946 GCA_010110895.2 Picea sitchensis
TTTACCCCACTTAAATGTTCAAGTACAAGATGATTCAAAATGAAAATGTCTCCTTGGTATATATAGGAGACTAGGAGGTTTTAATGGCCTAAAGCCGACATAAATAAAATAACATTACTAATCTAAATCAAAACTAATGGCCTGAAGCCGACATAACATTACTAATCTAATATGCCCCAATTAAGTGGTAATGAGCCAATATTAGGGCTTAACAGCGTTGATATCACTGTCACACCCGAGCGGCCTGAAACATCTGATCCAGACACAGTTCCTTTTACTACTGCCTATTATTTCCCTGGTTTAGACGCTCCGCCAACTGACCACATATTGACTATCCCTCTACAAACGGTCCATTACACAATGGTCCCAGATACTACGAGTCCTCACACCAGGATTACTGCAGCTATCCAAGCCCCCATTGGCACACCGCTTTCACCCAGATGCACCCCAACACTTCCGGCCGGATATCATGCGTTGAGCACTTCTATTCTCGCTCCTAGACAAATCACATCCGGGATTCCTGGTGGTCCCACTCCTTCTGGGCACCATCTTCCCGGTTTCATTCCAACACTTCCTCCACCCCCTTTCAGAGGACCTCTTCCATCCTCTATCGAAGGCACTAATCCTAGTGGCACCATCCCGTCTTTCACACCTAATTACCAGATTCCTGTTGGTGGAAAATTTCACCAGGGAGGCCAAACTCAACCCCCTTTTGCAGGACGAATCCCAATTGGGACACAACCCCTGATTGGAGGGCAACCCCCACCGACCCCACCCTATGGACAAAACATACCTCCATCCTTGGCCCAGTATTGGAATTATCTTATACAACATAATCCTTAATTGACTGGGGGGCAACAACCTCAAGCTAACTCCGTCATACCCCCTAGTATAGGCCAACCATATCCAGGACATCTAATCCTATTTGGGGCTTGAACACTCAACCCCATGCCCCTGTTCAAGGGTACAACCCTACGAATTACTTGCCTCCACACCAACAACAGAATCTGCATGGATCTTCGCATTATATGCAGGCTTCTTATGGTCCCACTGGTTTACCGATGGGACTCCCTCCCAAAAGTCACCAGTACCCACATGTGAATAGACAGTTACCTTTCTTAGCCACTCTGGACCTCCTGAATCTGTCGATGATATTAAATGATCCGATCCGTCACTCTCCTCAATGGCCCACCATACCGGCCAAACTACCATCCAACATCCCTAAATTCGATGGTAAACCGGGAGAGGACCCGAACAATCATTTAATGACTTTTCACCTTTGGTGCTCATCCAACTCCTTGATGGATGACTCTATTCGTTTATGCATTTTTCATCAAACCCTCACAGGTTCCACTGCAAAGTTGTATATCAAATTACCACAAGGCTTATTCACTGACTTCAACACCTGTGCTATGGCTTTCCTCACCCACTACCAGTTACCGATTCGCTACAAAATGGGAACCGAGATTTTGAGTTTTTTCAAACAAACCAAAGCCACTCATATGTCTAATCACATTCATGAGTGGCAGTGGAGACAACGTCTCATCAAACTCGAACTTCTCGATCAGTTGTTGGCAGAATGGTTCATGAAATCATCCGTGAACAACATCACTCGTGACATCGCCATGGGTGGAGTTGTCATAGAAGAACAGACAATCAGTCGTGCCCAATACCTAGACCTCATTTACTCACAAATGGGTACTCTTTATGACTTACTCCCTGACGCACCTCGTCCTTCTACTTCTACTACTTCAACTACTCCTACTACTTCTCATGCAGCTGACGGTGTGATTGGCACTTTCCATGCCCAACCTCATTCCATCCAAACCTCTAGCAACAACCCCAAATCCATTTCTTCTAATGTTCAAAATGCTCCATCTCCTACCCCTCCCACCGGCAAGACTTCTGAGGTAAACTCTGTCCAATCTACCCCCACCAGAAAAAATAAATCCAAAAAAGGAAAGGGTAAGAACAAGGAGCATAAAAATAATCCACAAACTGAGAAAACCAAAACACCACCTATTGACGATAGGGATAAGCGCAAACCTCGATACCCTTGTCTTATCTGTGGTGATGATCACTACACTAAGGATTGTCCACGACGAGCCGAGGTTACTAAGTTCCTTCAAGGAACCATGAAACCCCCCACTCTGGTCCACCCACGTAAAGTGGTCTCTATCAAGCTTGAAGTTGAGAAACTTCTCAAAGCTGGCTTTATTTACCTTGTGGCTCTAACTGAATGGGTTTCCAATCCTGTCCCGGTCGACAAGAAACAAGGCGCGATCCGCTTGTGCGTTGATTATAGAGACATTAACAAAGCTTGTCCTAAAGACAACTTTCCTACCCCCTTCGTTGACCAGATCGTCGATGATTGTGACGGAAGTGAAATCGTCTCTCTGATGGATGGTTTCTCTGGATATAATCAAATCAATATTGTTCCTGCGAACCAACACAAGACCGTTTTTATTTGTCCTTGGAGCACTTTCGCCTATCGAAAACTTCCATTCGGTTTAAAGAATGTCGGCGCAACTTTTCAGCATGCTATGTCTTACGCCTTCCATGATATAAAGCACATTATGCAGCCATATCTTGATGACTTACCCGCTCATTCCATGCGCCATGTAGATCATCCAATACACCTATGCACCATTTTCCTTCGATGTCAGTTTTACCATATATGCTTGAATCCCCACAAATGTGTTTTCTACGTAGAATCCGACCGACTTCTAGGCTTTATTGTTTCACGTCAAGGGATCAGGGTAGATCCTTTGAAGATTGAGGCAATTCTTAATCTCCCTCCTCCTTCCTCACTTCACCAGTTACAAAGTTTGCAAGGGAAGGCAAACTTTCTACGTCGTTTCATCCCAAACTATGTTGAGATAACTCTTGGATTTACACAACTGCTCAAGAAAGTTTTTGAGTTCATATGGGATACCACTGCAAACAAAGATTTTGAAGCCTTGAAACTTTCTTTGACACATACCCCACTACTCTCCCCACCTGATTACAGTCGGTATTATTTCCTTTACCTCGCAGCCTTGGACTATACCATCGCTATGGTTCTCGTCTAGGAGGATGATTCTCATGACAAACACGTAATTTATTACTTGATTTGGAGTCTCACGACTACCGAAACCAAGTGTTTACATGTTGAAAAACTGGCCTTGGCAGTCGTCCAAGTTGTTCAACGTTTCTGGCACTATATCCTCTCTCGCAAGACTACGGTAATTTCTAACTACAACCCTATGCATCACATTCTTACACGCCAATTACTAGGGGGAAAATACACCAAATAGATCGTAATACTCCAGGAGTTTGACTTAGAATTCGAACGTGCTAAGTCCAAGAAATCCTTGGTGTTTGTCGAGTTAATATGCGACCTTCCCTGCTCTGAGATGAAAAATGTACCAGTCGATTCATTACTTGATGAATCCCTTTTCCTGATTAGTTCAGATGACCTTTGGTATGGAGATATCATCATATATCTCCAAACCCAGACTTTTTGGCCCACTTTTTCCAGCATTGACCATCGTTGAATACACTACTGAGCCCGTCAGTATATTATCCTCGGTAATACTCTTTATCGTTGTGGGATTGACTCCGTTTTTTTATGCTGCCTCACATTTGACGAAGCCAAGAAAGCCCTAAATGGCTGCCATTCTAGAGCCTGTGGTGGTCACATGTCTGGGTATGCTACTACCCAGAAGATCTTATGAGCAGGGTATTTTTGGCCTTCTTTATTCAATGATTGTATAATTGTCGTCCAAAAATGCCACACTTGCCAAACCTACAACAATAAAATACGATCACACCCTGCTCCTCTACACCCTGTGGTCTCTGTTGGTCCTTTTGCGAAATGGGGTATCGATTTCATGACATGTCACCCTCACTAAGCCGGGGGGCATGGATACATTATTGTAGCCGTAGATTATTTTATGAAATGGGTCGAGGCGATGCCAACATTCGACAATACCGGAAGGATTGCAACATTATTCATATTCAATCACATCATTGCTCATTTTGGTGTTCCTCAGGCTATTGTTACTGATCACGGTAGCCACTTTAGAAACTTCATGATGTCCGAACTCATTGAAAAATTGGGTCTTCGCCATGAAAACTCAACACCCTATTACCCACAAGCCAACAGCCAAGTCGAAGCAATTAACAAGGTCCTCATTACCATGCTTCGACGAATGATAGGGATTCACAAAACGAGTTGGCACACGATGTTGTTTTCAACATTGTGGGCTTACCGGACATTCGTTAAGTCTGCTACCGGGTTTACACCATTCCAGTTAGTTTATGGTCTAGAAGCCATCTTGTCGATTGAATGTGAGATACCCTCTCGGAAAATTAGCCGTCAAACTTCTCCCAAACACTTCCACCGAAGAAGAACGTATGTTGTATCTCATGCAATTAGACGAAACCTTACACGATGCCACCCTAGTTATAGAAGCCCAGAAGAAACATGTCAAAGCCTAATACGACAAACATGTCAGGCCACACGTTTTCTCCGAAGGTGATCTGGTTCTCCTTTACGAACAAGATCGGGATATGCTAGGAGCCAGAAAATTTGAAGCTATGTGGCGAGGTCCTTATATCATCAGATGAGTTTTGGAGAAAGGATCTTACGAGTTGGTGGACTACGACGGTATCCCTTTGAGTAAAACCAAAAATGGGTTGTACTTAAAGAAGTACTATGCCTAAGATCACATGTGCATGAGTGCTTGTATTTTATTGTATCATACTTTTTGTGTGTTACTGTAGTATGCGTTTTCGTTATTTGGTCTCTGCCCTTGACCATTTATGTTACGTTGTGCTTGGTTTCCAGATGTCGGAGTCTTCGCTACCCCACATTGGCTTCGTCGATGGCGCTAGTCGTAGTACTCAGAACCTTGCTTCTACTACATGGGCAATTTACGCACCTACAAACGAACTTATCAGTCTGCGAGGTTTGTGCCTTGGTCGTGCGACCAATAATATTGCAGAATATAGCGTCGTCATCGAATTTTTGATTGATGTTATTTCGCTTGGTATCCTCCACCTGGTTATACGACTCGATTCACAGCTAGTAGTACTACAGCTAAGTAATGTCTATGTTATTCGAAGTCCTACTTTATTATGGGTATATTTACGAATTCGCCTCTTGGAACGTTATTTTGATTATATTGAGCATCAGCACATTCCTAGATGTCTAAATACATTGACTGATGCATTAGCTAACTATGTGTTAGACAGACATTTGGGCCATTTATAAACCAATCACACATCACATGTATCACACAACATAAAATAAGCCGGTAGAAGCCGTATATATGTATATAACGATCAAAAGTTTTTACAAAAAGTTTCTATCCAAGGACCAAAATATAAAAATACGAAGCCCATAGCTTCTACAAAATAGCGTCATGGATGACACTCACGATAACACACAACTGCTCGGGCTACCCTACGAAGCAGTCTACTGATAGACTCGGACACGCCCACAGTATGGCGTTGGTAACATCTAGGGATCTCCCCAATAGTAATATCCAGGATGTCCGTGGTCAACCCCTCCAAGTTCTGCTCCACTACCTCGTAGTCTTCAGCATCCCATCTCGCCACTGGAGCCGCCTCTCCTCGTTGTTGAATAGGAGACGTTCCTGGAGGTCGATATGGCCCCACATCTATGTCATCAAAAAGAGATTTTTTTATTAGTTCTTGGACAAACATAAAAACGTTTCATATGATAAAACTTGCAAAAACATTTAAAAAGAACAAAATGTGTACTTCTTACCTAAATCACCCCACTAAGAATCCTCAGGCAGGGCCAAATATGGATCCCCTCATAAATCCNAAGTTCTGCTCCACTACCTCGTAGTCTTCAGCATCCCATCTCGCCACTGGAGCCGCCTCTCCTCGTTGTTTAATAGGAGACGTTCCTGGAGGTCGATATGGCCCCACATCTATGTCATCAAAAAGAGATTTTTTGATTAGTTCTTGGACAAACATAAAAACGTTTCATATGATAAAACTTGCAAAAACATTTAAAAAGAACAAAATGTGTACTTCTTACCTAAATCACCCCACTAAGAATCCTCAGGCAGGGCCAAATATGGATCCCCTCATAAATCCAAACTGACATATGCGTAGTCATCAATCATCAACATCTGGGGCCTTAACCAGTCAAAAAATGAATCATTGTAGTTTATTATAGGCCCAGTTGCGTGTCGAGCCATGAGGTTGCACCACCTCAGCATCCTCGGATCCTATGGGGATGGTAAACCCCATTCAACCTGTAGTTGCAGTAGTGGGACCCTCTCGAGGAAGAATGACACCAAAAGTGATCCGTACCCAAACTGCTTCAAGTCACCCTTTCTGCACTTCATCAATTGTCTTTTCATACTGCGGAGAACTGCATCCGACCAGTTGAAGACTCGAGGCTCTGTACACTCTATGGCATATTGGAAGTAGCTCTGGAGAGCCATGTGTGGAGCCGCACTCCCAGCCATGCGTGCGATAGTGAATAGGATGGTCTGCAGGGTCAAATCCTGGACCCCCCAAATGGAAACCTTACCCTTTCTCCTCTCTGCCTCGAGAACACAATACTGGTGACAATACTCACTCATAGGGAGCCCATCGCCTCTGCCTCCAATCAAAGTAGCATGGTATCCACGCCGTGACAACCCTGTTAGAAAATAGATATCCATGATATCTACGGTTAGCGTATGGACTCCCACATGAAATAACTGTTGGTCCACATCCCACATGTGGACCAGGTATTCCAACAATCTGAGTAAGGCTCTCATGCCCAGAATCCTGAAGAATTTGAATAGCCCACAGTCTTGGAGGGTAGCGACTATACCCAGGTCATTCCTAGCAATGGAATCATCCTCCTCATGTTCTCTTTCTCACCACTCTAGCATTGTGATGGTCAAACACCTTCACAAGAGCCATGAGAGAAGAGTTAGCAACTTGTTTCAAACTTTTGCATAATTTTTATTGAGCAAATTTTAACTTTAAAATCCACGTTTCGGCCCTCGCAGGTGAGCCTTTGGCACAATGTGAGATTCTTGCAGGTTACCTAAAGGCCACCTACGATAATCCTAGATTCTCACAGGTCCCGCAAGGCCCACCTGCGAGAATGCTTGAGCACATGGTGTGACCCTAAAATGGACCTAAAACCCTAAAAATTTTCAATAAAACTAAAAATAAACCATGGAAAAGTTGAAAGATCAAGAGCTTACCTCGTTGGTTGAAACGGTTCGCCGAATGATCGCTTGTGCCTCCCGCAATCGAGCAAAGAAATTTGGGGGAAAATGAGGTGTGTTGGGCAATTTTTGGCAAAATCACAATGAAATGGTAAAAATCCCTTTTTACCCATATTTATTCACTTTTTACTATTTTTATTTATTTTTTATATTATTTTTATTGCTTTGCTTATAAAACCTAATGCCCTAATAGCCTTGTGAGTATGGTTTTTTGCAGATATAGCAACTTTGAAGTCCGAACGAGGGGGTACAGGTGTTTTTTCTTTTTGTCACAAGTACGACTACTTTTTGAGGGTTTTTGTAGGCAAAACCTCGAGCTTAGTCTTCGTTCATTCTCGTGCTCGAAAATATATGAGAACGTAACCGAGTATAATTTTTCTCATCTTTTCATACTCGTTATGGTAACACGAAAATGACGAACCTAAGGGAGTATCCTTTAAGATCTTTTCACGCTCCATAAAAACAAAAAGATTGTCGAGCGATCTTGTTCTCTTCACGCTCATTAAATTATCTGAAGAAAACGTTCGATGGGCGATAGTTTATCACTTTTTCGGTCTCGTCGAACTTATTTATGAAAAAGGAACTAGGAGAGTTCTCTTTAAGAGTTTTTCAGACTCTCAAAACATGAAAAACTCCCGAGTTTTCTATCCTTGGACTCGTTAAACAAACATAGACAGACCCGTAATGGGACCGAACCACTCCTTCCTAGGGTTCGTTAAATATACTCCGAGGGACTCATCCGAAGGATGAGCTTACATCAACAAGCATATGTTATCCTCCTCAAGCTTGCGTAAAAATAAAGAGGTACTCGCTAGAAATGGTGGGGGAAATTTTGGGAAAGGGATGTGTTTTCATATTCATATTAATGGCAGTAAGCGTCGCTCTTGAACATGACACCCCCTATTCGTCATTTGAATCCGGGTTGGGAAATCCATTTGTCTCTCGTTCGACTTGCTACAAGGTCATATATTGGGTCGTCTTTGAGTCAGTGCTACCAAGTCCTTGGTCGTGTCATTCATATGTTCAAGAGAAGTTCACACGAGCCCTCTATTGCGTCGACCATCTGCAGTTGTCCATTCTTACTATGTCGGCCTTCCCTGTGTCCATTTCAACTCGTATTCATACTTTGTCTCATCCTCAAAATCTGTTACTTATTTTGTGTCATTGATGGGGGATACATCAAGGCCCTCCTGTGACGAATCTTGTTCCATCGACTCCAACTCATTATCCAGAAATGAGACTTAGAAATCATTTAGTACCTTGGAACCTGCATGCCTTAATGGCAGGTCTCTTCGCTTTCGACAGAGGTTTCACATCATTGATCCTTGATCGAGAGATTCTGCCAAGTGCTCGACTTTAGCTCATTCATTCGCATTCATTCAGATTGTACTTCGGTACCTTGGGAGTCATTGACATCAATGGTGATTTCCCTCACACTTTTTAACAGTTTTCCTCAATGACCGGTGATCAAGTGGTTTCTACCATGTTCGACTTCAGCACATGTGATCGCATGGATAGATTCGTACTTTTAGGTGACGGGATTGAAGACCCTGGGTCTCATCTTTTTTATCCAGGCTGCTATGCAGTATGTATGATTTGTCTCAGCGCATAGATCCACTTTTTATGTCACGTGGCTATGTCTTCTTAATTCAAGTCTTCTCACATAGATCCACAGTGTATTCCTGGTGTCTATGTAGAATTTTGATGGAATGGATCCACGGTGTATGATTGGTGTCCATGACTTACGTTTATGATTCCATTCATTTGTGAGTTGAGCATGGGAATTCCTACCTCAGAACTAGTATTATATTATGCAGATGCTTGGTTRTTTACAGGTTTTTGATTAGGTGCGCTACTGGTTTCTGACACACACACACAGTTTACAAAGTATTTCGGCTGTCACAGATTCCAGCCTCATGCTTTGGGGGGCATTCTGTTACACATTATTTTGGCCACTCTGGTGATGTCTCTACAGTGTTGTATTCAAGCTCCCACAAGGACTTCTTGCCTGAGAAAAGTGGATGTTGTCTTCTTCCAAAAACACATTTTTAAGATGAGTTCGCAGGCTGCCTATGTTACAGGGTGCGAAAATCCCTCATTCTCGCAGGCCACCCACACTTAGGGTGTGAACTGTTCACAGTATTCTCCATAGATAGGGTGCGAACCTGTTTTTAAGCTTGGAAAGGAGAAGAGGTCACAAAGGTTCTAGAAGGGGATATTCTAGAAAATGAGTTGGCATTCGCATGGTTGGCATCCTACTAACTTCTCAGATTTGGTGGGATCATCCTCATCCATGTAATCATCCCTCATTCTCCTATATATTGAAAGGTTTCTCATGGAAAAGGTTAAGCAAGATTGAATGAAGAATTGGTGAAAGAATTGCGTGAAGAACCTTGCTTCGACAGAAGCTTGAAGACTCTATTTGGTCTATCAAGAGGTATTGGATCTTCTTCATGCAAGTGTAGAGAAAGTGTGTGTGTTGGAACCAAGGGTCACTGAAAGGAATCTTGCGACATCAAGGTGATCAGGTTGTATCTTCTAATTTCATTTAATATAATACAACAGCATGTCCCTTTCCCATAAAATCACTCTTATTTTATAGCATAACTCATTGATCATATGCATAGGTTGACATTGAACATACTTTTCTATCTTCACTTTGGTTGGTTTGTTTTGTCTTGGACTTGACTTTACAAGAGCACCGGAGCGAAGCGGGAACAAAAAAGACCTAAGGAAGCGATATAAAGGTATGTCACTCATTCCTTCTTGTTAGTAGATTCAATGACCACAACTTAGGGAAAGAGTCATGTCCTGTCCTATTTTGTTCTAGATCTAGGTGGATCTAGGGAGATCTGTTAGTGTCTGCACCTAACGATTTGTCCGATAACAGTCACAGGTGAGTGTTGGGGGCCTATTGACCCTTGACCAAGTTTTGAGGATCCTTGGTCATGTTTGACCTATTTTGGGACTTCGACAGGCTGTCAAGGTGAAGCGGAGATCATGGGATCTCGACCCCTTTTTAAGGATTTTTGGGTTTTGGGATTATGTAACGAATATGAGGATATCGACCCATGGGTTTACCCATGCTTAGACCTATTTTGTAATGTATAAATAGAAATCTAGGCGATGTAAGAAAGAACCTGTAGTTGAGTGATAGTATTAGCTATGTGCAAGAAGATGTGATTAAGACTTGCAGAGTTAAGTGCAAGTCATATGTCGTGTTTTGCGCGTAGACTGTGTAAGGCTTTGTGCCTACATCTAGTCGGGGAAGGAGGATCTGGTGAAGTGCACGCAGATCTCTTGTCCTATGCGGAGTAAGGTTTTGATGCTTTGTGCCTGTAAGAACCTTGACAGAAAGAAATAAAGAGATGAAGAGTTGTTGGACGTAGCCCCAGGCCGGGGGTGAACCACGTACATACTGTGTTGCTATGATTTGTGCGATGTATTGATGTTTTTATATGTTTATTTTCTTAGCGATTTGATATAAATGAATGATAGATAGATCTGTTAATGTTATGTTCTTAGTAATGTGAATGAATACTAGATCTGACCTATTTCCTTATGCTAAGTGCTTCTATATGTTAGATCTGGTTGAATACTGCACTGCGTTGTAATTAGGGTTTATCTGTGCTATAAACTAAGGTTGAATACTAATGAATTACAACTACTAAGTGTTATGTTAAGGTGTTACAATCATAGATCTGTGTCCCAGCTAAGTTTGCATACCTTTGAGTCCTGCAACCACCCCTACCTCCACCTCAAGTGAGACTTCATCTACTTCGCAGGTGTTGCCAAAAGGGTCGGTAGTTAGGGTTTTGTTGGTGCGTTGTTGTAGCGTTGAACCCTGGGTCTGCCCCTGTGCCAACAATTACCATTATTCTTTGGCTATTTCATAGACCATTGACCTGCAGATTAGTCTATGACACAACTCATACATATATATGCATTATCATCATGTAAATGTATTCGACCATAATCTCAATTCGATATCCACGTAACAACAACTTTAAATTTCAAAATTTTCAAGTTAGAAATAGATCGCATAATATCCCCATAATTCAATTAACATTAATCGTTCATAGAATTTTCATTCACATAATAGATTGCATCATATCCATCATCATTCAAATAACGTTAAACATTCATAGAATTTTTTTTCACATAATCAATTGCATAATATCCATCATCATTCAAATAACGTTAAACATTCATAGAATTGACATTCACATAATAGATTGCATAATATCCATCATCATTTAATTAATATTAAACATTCATACAAGTTCATACGTCTTAAAAGTTCGAGTGTATCATTAATAGTTTCACAGTGAATAGAAAATAAAGGTGATTAGGCCTCAGGTAATCCTAGATGTCTAAGTCAAAAGGTTGCGTTACATACACCCAACCTTTGAGAAATATATTCTCGAGGTGGTCAAAAAAGTGAGGGATAATCTCGTCGTAATGTCTCGGCATCCTCCCAAGTAGCAGATCGTGGACTATACTTATCCCACTGGACCTTAACTTGGTCTACCAGATGGTTCCTGAGTTGTCAAACTCTACGGTCCCATATGCCTAAAGGTTCTACCATGAGGGTTCCCATGTCTGATACCTGCAATTCCTTCCAATTCAGTTTATGTGATTCGTCAACAACATAATGACGTAGAAAAGATACATGAAAAACATTATGATTTTTATGCAAGTGGGGTGGCAGTACGAGACGATAGGCAACGGGTCCAATTTTCTCTTGGATTTTGAACGGTCCTATAAATCGAGGTGACAACTTTGTCCCCTTCCTGAACCAAATGGTACTCTTAACAGGCCTGATACGAATGAAAACTTGATCTCCCACTTTATAACTTCGATCAATCCTATTTGCATCAGCATAACATTTTTGTCTATCCTGTGCTTTCTTTAGTATTTGCCTAATTTGTATCACCTGTTCCTCCATCTCTTGAATCAATTCTGACCCAACTATCACTCGATCTTCTAATATTTCCCAACTCAACGGTGTTCTGCATGGCCTTCCATACAAAGCTTCATAGGGTGGCATTCTGATAGAGCTATGAAAACTGTTATTGTAGGTGAACTCTACCAAAGGTAGGTACTTCTCCCAATGGGTTTGATTATCCATAACATACATCCTAAGCATGTCTTCCATAAATTGATTTACTCTCTCGATTTTCCCATCTATTTCAGGGTGATAAGTTGTGCTTAAGTTCAACTGAGTCCCCAACGCTGACTGCAAACTTGTCCAAAACCTCGAAGTGAATCTGGAGTCCCTATATGAAATGATCTTCTTGGGTATCCCATGCAAACGGATGACCTCACTTATATACATGTGTGCCACATCAGTGACATCGTAAGTGTCTCTAATCAGAATAAAATGAGCACTCTTGGTTAACTTATCAACTATCATGAGAATGGAATTGTGTCTATGTGATGTGAGTGGTAACCCCACAACAAAATCCATAGAAATGACTTCCCACTTGGACATAGGGACATCATGTGGTTGTAGGAGACCTGTCAGGTGGTGGTGATTGGCTTTCACTTGTTGACACTCTAGGCACTTGGCGACGAAATGGAATACATCGTGCTTCATGCCTACCCAGAAAAAAAGCTTCTTCATGTCTGCATACATTTTCTTCACACCCAGATGCACACAATAAAGTGCTCTATGGGCTTCCTTCAGTATGATGCTTCGAATATGCCCACCTTCAGGGATGTACATCCTTCCTTGATATCTTAATTGTCCATCTACTTTCAGGCTATATCCTTCATACTTTGGATCTAATTGCCTCCCACTCTGAAGGGTTGAAGTAACCTTTCAATACCAATTATCTCCAAGGAGTTGCATCAACACTCGCTCCCTCAGACTGACTTTTAAGGGTACCAAGGAGAAGACACGTGGTCTCCTACTCAAGGCATCCACGACCACATTTTATTTTCCCTTGATGTACGAAATACCAAAATCGTACTCACTCATAAACTCACTCCATCGCCTCTACCTGGCATTAAGATCCCTTTGAGTGAAGAGATGTTTTAAACTTTCATGGTCCTTTTTGAGCTCAAAGTTTCTCCCCACTAGATAGTGCCTCCAAAGTTTCAGATCTAGAATTACAGCTGCCAACTCTAAATCATGAGTAGCATAAAGCTCCTCATGTTTCTTCAACTTCCTCGACGCATACATTATCACTCCTCCATCCTACATTAGCACGGCCCCCAGTCCTTGCTTCGAGGCATCCGTGCAAATTGTGAAGTCTTTTTCCATATCCGACACTCGTAGAATTGGTGCACTAGTTAGTAACCTCTTAAGCTCTATGAATGCACTATCGCTTTCTTCTATCCATTCATACCTAACCCCCTTGCACTACAAAGTGGTGATGGGTTTCACTATTTTAGAGAACCCTTTGACAAATCTTCGGTAATAACCTACTAGCCCCATGAAGCTTCTTACCTCATGTGCATTTTTTGGCACTGTCCATTCCATAATATGACCTAAATGATATGGTATGACCTAAATAGTGAATTTCTTTCTAGAAGAAGGAACACTTCGACAACTTTCCATATAATTTGTTCTCTCTAAAGCAGGACAACACCACTCACAAGTGTTCCTCATGCTCTCTTTCGTTCTTGGAATAGATGAGGATATCATATAGAAAGACCTGTACAAAGCGGTCTAAGTACTTTTAGAATACACCATTCATGAGGCTCATGAATACTATTGGCGCATTGGTCAAACTGAAAGGTACTACCACAAAATCGTAATGCCCAAACCGAGTTCTAAATGCAGTTTTACGAATATCGCCTTCCTTAATCCTTAACCGGTGATACCCTGATTGAAAATCAATTTTTGAGAACATCGTTGCTCCTTTCATCTAATCAAAGAGATCATCTATCTGTGGCATTGGGTACCTATTTTTCATGGTAGCACGATTCAAGTCCCTGTAATCTATACATAGTCGTAAGGAACCATCCTTCTGTTAATGTTTTATGCGGATATTATAGTTCTTTGCATTTCATAAGATAAGAGCATAATATGAACAAGATCACTGAGAAATACACATCCACAATAGACATAGCATTTATCCTGGGA